>JAMAKF010000001.1:469327-636026 GCA_023628655.1 Sarocladiaceae sp. R1802
CCGTTTTAAATTTGTTCGTAACCGTTTGGGGCATTTGGGGGTGGTTGTGCGGTGGGCCACGCCCCCCCCCCCCCCCCCCCCCCCCCAGAAAGAAACAACAGAGTCACAGCCATGATCGAGAGAGTCGTATTTCTAGGGTTTGAATATATATGCGTTATTTGACTTCACAGCTATTTCAGCACTTGCGTCTGTCACGCACGCGGCACGACATGTGCGCAACAACCTCAAGCTTGTCGCTGGCTTTCTCTCAGTCCATCATGTGTACAGCCAGATAACGAATTCTGTGTAGATTCATAGAATAAAGTAGGAATACTTTGACGCGTATTTTAGCTTAATCAGGATAGAATGTTACTCGTTTTGTTCTGTAGGTTCATCAGTCTCATGATCCTTGTTCGCTCAGACTGAGCTTCAACTTAAGGGTACCACTACAGAGTGTTGTCAAAAGTTGGCTCACCTTCCACCCCACAACATTCCCAGAAGCCAAAATAGCATCGATATATTACCAGCTGAATAACTACTCACTTCAATGATGTCTAGTTTTTCTATACCAGGAATGTAGCCTTGTCGTTGCTGAAATGCAGGCCGTGATATTGAATAGCTGCGCTCTGATTGGTCGAGACACCGGCACTAAGTCGGTAAATCCTGAGGCGACGAGCACCGGGACCATCAACCGCCTCAACTCACGACGCCATCCTCCATCATCACCAACCCGTCAATCAGCTTCCCACGCCTCTCAATCGACACAATGGCGAGCAAGCAGGCGGCCAAGATCGCCTCCCACGTGGTCCCTGTTTCAAAGGTCCGTCAACCCTCTCCGATCCTTCCACCTGGCCTCTCGAAAAGCCTCGCCCAGCTAACCTCCCGCCCAGAAACAAACCGTCCAGTCCACCGGCCTATGGGATTCCTTCCGCCGCTTCATGGCCCTCGAACCCGAGCGCTCCAGCGGTATCCCCCTCAACCCGTGGTACCGCAACCCCAACCCCGGCTCCTATGATCCCGCCGCCGTCACCGACCCCGTCACCATCCCCGCCGGCGACATCGCAGACAACCCCTACTGGAAGCGCGACCACCGCCGCTCCTATCCAGCCACCTCTGTCCTCGCCCAGGCCGACCTCGCGAACCTCCTCAGCGTCGGCAGCGCCGCCGAGCCCAAGGTCGAGCTGATCGGTGAGGCGGGCGAGCAGGCGCTCGTGCAGGCCAAGGAGCAGGGCATGACGAGCGGGTTGGCGAAGGTGATTGCGGAGAAGGGTGTTGAGGTGGCCAAGAAGGATGTGTTTGTCAATGGCATGCCGCCGCTGCCAAGTGGGCAGAGCTTGAACAAGGAGGGCAAGTGGGATGTGCACAAGTACGAGCTCTCAGAGGAGTCATACGGTGATGGGTGAGTTCTGATTTGGTGCTATGGAAACATCACGACGATTTGCTAATATTATCACAGATACCCGGCAAGGCAGTTCTCTTAGACGCAGAGATGGAGACGGAACGAGATGGGTGGTGTACATGTAGTGTCGACATGACCTCAGGGTTATAGACTTTTCTTTGTCCTCAATGCGAATCCTATTCAAGCCTCATGTTTAGCCTCCGCCTTGTATGTTCCTTCCGAATATGTGTGTATGTCATAAACTCCCAGCAATGCAAGTCATCATAGTCTCGTAACGTGTCTCGCCCTTCAAGAGACCTCAGGCGGCGGCGACTCAACCTTCGCTCCGGCACTCCCTCCCACCATCCTCTCCACGATCTTCACCTTCCCCTGCGCCCTCCTCAGCCTATCGTCGAAATCCTGCACCGCCTCGTCCTCATTCTTTGTCGATAGTGTCCCTGGCTCGAGCAGCGCATACACGCTCTTCACGTTCTTCTCCAGCCTTGCACCGCCGGCCTTCAGCGGCGGGAGCTTGCAGGAGGAAGAGTTGGCAGATGAAGGGAAACGGTTCGCCCAGATGACAGCGCGGGTGGCGAGGCGTGAGGACTCGGAGAACTTGTCAAATCCCTTGGACATCCCGAGAGAGCGGCCTTCGGCGCGGCCGGCGGGGAGACCGTCTGCGAGGCCGGCATTGTAGCCCTGGGTGTAAAAGCGGTCTTCGATGGTGAATACGTCGTCGAGAGGGTCTTCAGACATTGTGGATAGTGCTTTATCCTTCTTTGCTGAGAGGAAGAAGCGAGGTAGGCGTGTAGTGAGTCAAGGCTTGCGAGGTTGAAGATTTGATGGAGGGGGGGGGTTAACACCTTTGTGAGAAGCTACGAGGTCTGGGGACCACCTTTTGCAGATCAGAATCACGAGAGACCATACACGATCCTTGCAGTTGTAACGGTTATCGCATGCCTTAAATCACTTTTCTAGAAAGTTTCTTCTCATGTTTGTCGGTTCTCGTAAAAGCAATCAGAGTGAAGTTGAGATCTCATTCCGTTCCGCTGAGCGCGGCGGGGCGGAGGGGTCAGGGTTAGTCAGGGTTAGGGTGGCTACGTTGTCCCTCAATTCCTGCGACTTGAGCTCCGACGCCTCGCCTCGCCTCAACCTTCACCTCAATCTCCCCATCTTTCCGTATATTCTCACCCCTTCTCTTCCTTTCACGATCTCTCCTTTCTCAGCTTCGATTGAGAGTGAGAGACATCACCAGCCGCCAAGATGGATATCCGCCTCCTCACGAACGCCGACCTCCCCCTCATCCAGCACGCCAACCTCGAGAACCTCCCCGAGAACTACTTCCTCAAATACTACCTCTACCACTCCCTCTCCTGGCCCCAGCTCAGCTTCGTCGCCGTCGACGTCTCACGTCCGAAGCGCCATCCCTACGAGTACCCAAAGATCGTCGGCTATGTCCTCGCAAAGATGGAGGAGGAGCCGAGCGACGGCGTGCCGCACGGTCATATTACGAGTCTGAGTGTCATGCGCACGCATAGGAGGTTGGGAATCGCGGAGAAGCTCATGAGGCAAAGTCGTAGGTTCACCTCTTCTCGTCCACACCTTACATGCGCCTCGAAGCATTGATACGGGAATCTTGACCTGACACTGGAATAGAACTCGCCATGGTCGAGTCCTTCGGCGCAAAATACGTCTCCCTACACGTCCGCGTCTCCAACGCCGCCGCCCGCCACCTTTACGAAACGACCCTCGGCTTCCAAAACGAGAAGGTTGAGTCAAAGTACTACGCCGATGGCGAAGACGCCTTCTCCATGCGCCTCGACCTCGGGGAGATCAAGAAACAGGCGGACAAGGCGATCGCGGAGAGCATTAGCGAGAGCACGGTACCTAACGGGGAGAAGAACGAGGGAGGTGAGGAAAAGTCGGAAGGCGTGGACGAGGGTGAGGCGGTGGGTGAGGTGGGAAGAGATCCGGAGGCCGGGAAGGACGGCGAGGGGAGGCAGATGAAGGTGGCGGTGGGGAGGAATCTGGGGGTGGGAGAGTTGGTTGAGAAGGTTGAGGGACAATAAGATCAAGTAAGATGATGAGAGAAAAGATGTACTCTTCTTCTTCTGGGTGATAAGCATCTAGACCAGACATCAGGCACGGATAGACAAAAGCTTGGCTTGCTCCTTCAAGGACACCTGGGCATACGTGAAGACTTCATTACGACCTCATTATTATTACTTTGAAAAATACGATCTCATGTCAAAATTGTGATCAGTGTCGCCCAGTTATAATCATCCCCTGCTGGCCAACTCCCTCGCGTATCTCTCATCCATTTCCACCCTCAGCCCATCCAACCTCTCCATCAACGCCTCAACCTCCTTCTCCGCCTCTTTCCTCGCCTTCTCGCCTTCTTTCATCCCATCCAGCGCCACCATCTTCCTCTCCAGCTCCTCCTCCAGCTCCTTCACCCTGTCCTCTAGCACTGGCGCTTCGACCACTCCAGCCTCCTGGCCGCCGTCGCCACTTCGTTCCGCTGCCGGCTCTGCCTTCTTCTCCTCTGGATACTGCCATGACTGTGACTTGTCTTCGGGCCACGCGCCGGGCGGAGCAGAGCGGGTGCCATTACCATTGCTGAAGGGGTCATGCGGGAATGAACCACCAATGGGGCCAAAAGTGGCGGGTGAAAAGGGGTGTACCGGAGGCTGAGGGGGATAGGGGACTTGGGCAGAGTAGTTTCTGGCGTCGAATGATCCCTGAGGTCCAAAGAGCCCTCGGGCCCCGAACAAGCCACCGAAAGGAGCTGGACCTCCTCTGCCTCCTCCTCCACCGCGGCCAAACATAGCCATCCCCTCTGGCATCTGTCCCGAACAATGCATTGGCCACTGCCCTCTTCCACGTCCTTTTCCTCGCTCCTCTCTCCACGCGTCCTTCTGTTCCCTCCACGCCCCTTTCATCTCCCTCTTCGCCTCCCTCGCCGATCTCTTAACTTCTCGCTTCCTCTCCTTCCTCTCTCTTTTCTCGCCTCTCCTCCTCGTCTTCTTCTCTCTCTTCCTCTCTCTCAACACTCTCTTCTGATCGCGCCTCACGCCCTTCCACTCCTGCCTTAGCTGCTTGACGTGCTTCCTCAGCGCCTTCTTATCTACCGCCGGATCGAGAGATGCTGCACGAGCGAGCTTGAGCTCGGCTTTGAGGTTACTGACATCCTGACGTGTGCGGATAGTTTCCGGGGAGTGAACCCAAGCGTCGAGGCGGGAGGCGTAGAGAGGAAGTTGGTTATCATTGAGATCGTCGTAGTCCGGGAGTGATTCGAGGCTGGATATGGACGAACATGCGGAGCCGATGCTAGAGACGGAGGAGACTGAAGAGACAGAGTGAGAGCGGCGGCGTTGCTTCTCTTGCGTATCAGGACCCGTGGGGTACCCGCCTGGAGGACCAAATGAACGACCTCGGGCATCTCCGACGCCGGGGTGCTGGCAACCTGGAGTCCACCCAGGCGTCCATCGTCCAGGCATGCCTCTCGGAAATCCTCCAGTGACGGGTCCTCCATGTCTCGGGGGCGGTTGAGGCTGCCCTCCATCCATTCGGATGCCATGTCCGTCCAAGACCAACCCTCCAATCTTCAGCCCATTGACATCGGCCACGAAGTTTTCTCCGATCCGCAGCGTGTTATCCGTCATCTTGACCCTGTCAAAGTGTCGTCGCCAGCCGCTTCTCTCTTGCTGCGACCGATCTTGCTGATCCTGACTCCCTCCAGCACGTTCCTCTACTTCAGGCGAGATCCATGCGCCCGGCATCGTTCTCTCTGCTGCATCTTCGTCTTGCTGGGGCGGCGTCGTAAACTGCATGTCGATAGCCACGCCCTTGGGCCCAAAGAATGTTTCGTTCCACTCCTTCACCGTCCTCACCGCATGGCCTCTCCACGTCGCCTCGTCCATCCTCTCCTCGCCGCCCACCATCCCACTCAATTGCTCCTCCGCCCTGCTCTTCCCTCCACTGCCCGTACTCTTACCACTATTGCTCGCATCCTCATCCCTCAGCTTCCTGTCAAGCAACGCCTCGTTCCTCCGCGCAGCATGATCTGGGAGGAGGTAGTTCAGAAACGTCGCCCAGTCCTGTTCCTCCACGCCTTGATCAGCTACAGCTCGCGAACATGGTAGATCCTCGGGCACGGTATCAAAGCCGACGGCGATCCCATGAACTACCAAGATCGGTGGGGGTGATGTTCCAGTCCGCTCTGGGGGTAGTCGGTAGTAGCCTGCGGGAGGCGATGCGGGAGGAGTGAGGATAATGTCGCCGCCGCTGGTGGAGGCTTGGGAGGTGTCGCCGTTGGCGCTGTGATTCGAGGCTGAGTTGGAGTAGATGTCGGTTGGGGTGTAGGGCGGTGGTGCGTCGTCGTCGACAGCCGACTGGAGGTTCCTGTCGCGACTCATGTTGCCCGCGTGCATGTAGGTGGTATAATTTCTGTCAATTGTGTAAGTGAAGACAGGTATGTGAAGAGAGACCTTGCGCTTCTAAAGACACGGGCGCTACTGTTGGTAAAAGTAGCCACCGATCGCAAGCATCAATCGGATCGTACAGTGAAAGATGTGACAGGCGTGTTCACGAACAAAAGCTGAAAGCTGAAAAAGACAAGAGGGAGAAGGTGAAAGTCAAATGGCTAGAAGTAAGCCACTGGTGCATGTGTCTTCATATCTGCATCTAGGTACCCTCATAAGGACCCCGTCATCACCGCGTGCCGCGTGGACCATCAAGAGCAGCCGCCATCCGAACGCTGATCACCCTGTCACCCCACCAGAAAATCCAATAGCTGTGCCCTTCGCATGCATGCAATCGGTCCCAGGCAGAACCGTAAGGCTGTCGTGCCATGTCTTTGCGGGCGCCCGGGGGCTGAAGAAACGAGGGGTCCAGTACCCGCCTCTCGAATGTATTTCTGTATTGGGTTTGGGTCATGAGGCGTCCAGTTCAAGGGTCTCTCCATCAGGATAACTAATCCTGGCCTTTCTACCGGTGCAAGTGTCTTCTCATTCGAAACTTTTGCCAGCTGGAGCGCTTTGTCAATTGCACAACATTCCCAATGCCTTGAGGCAACCATGCAAGTCTTTTGAGTCATAATCCGTTGGCGACCAGGGATTCCTCATTGTTTGCCGTCAGAGGCCGCGTGTAGGTGCAACCCCACTGCCTAGTCGGGTCACGCCACCAAGCTGCCATCCCCACGATTGGAGACACTCGGGCACCGCGAAAGGCCGAAGTGACGCGGCCGAGAGCAATGAGTCTGCAACTCCTCGGGTTTCTGAAGAGGTTGCTGTTTCATGTCGCCCGTGCCTGGTGGATGTGGACGCCTTCGCGAAACCTGACGCAGGCCTACATTGCTTGACTTATTGTTCGCCAGTACCGTAGTCACCCTTGTGGAAGTCCACGTCCTCCTGCTTGTAGTGGTCTGCGATCAAACTTGAAAGATGATCTCTTGAGTGTGTGCCCCTATGATTAATAGGTGGTTAGTAACATATTCTCACTTTAGTCGTAGATGTCGATCTGTTCATCCACTTACAAGTTGGTGATGTATGTGTCAATCAGCTCTGGGGGCACAAGCTCCGTCACGGCGCTCCGAATCTCCACACCCCGGACCAGCGCACCATCCGAAAAGTTGACATAGTCCGCCGAGTCGGCCCATTCAATGACAGACTCCTCGTCAAACGCATGCTCGGGGCTCAGCTTGTACACACCACTGAGTGTGATGACAGCGTTGCCGTGCTCCTTTGCAGCCCTGGCCACGGCGGCAGCACCAGCATCACTGATGACACTGCCGTTGGCTAGAACGTATCGGGCCCCAAGAATGACCTTGTCCACACGGGACATGTAGGCCATGAGACCGCCATTCATGATGTTGACGACGGGAATGCCAGCAGCCGAGAGCTTATTGCGGAAGGATCGGAGGGGGTTCTCGGCGCTTTGCTTTCGAGGAGGCTCGACCGCGATAAGAACGGTGAACTTGCGCTTCAATGCCGCCCTAAGGATGAAGCGCTCGACCGTCGGACTGGGGTAGTGAATAAGGACGTAGTCGCCGGGGTGGATTTGAACCTCAGCCAGGGCGGCGATCTGGTCGTCGACTTGGCTGATCTCATCCTTGATCTCCTCAATTCCGTCAATGACCTCGGACCGCAAAGCGTGAACCTGATTCGAGCCAGTCTTCCAGGTCGGTGTAGATGCGCCCGTACCGAAGGGTGAGCCTTGCAGATAGCTGTCGGCATCGGCCGGTGGTGATGCTGCCAGGAGATGGAAGAGAGATTTCGGAACGTTGACAGAGCTATATGACTGCAGAGGACCAGGACGAGGTGGGGTGCGAGTACTGCTGGAGATGTAATCACCACCGGAATCCTGCTTTGTGTATGTCGACGGTGGCCATTGGTGAGACAAGCCACTAGGGTTAGCGACGGCTTCAGTCGGGGTCATGAAGGACTCGGAGGCAGTCTCGCTCGCAGGCTCGTTGCGGTCTTCGGCAGCCTCGTCTCGGATCAAGCCGAGGACACGGCGAACGATGTTGGCAACAACGAGCTCATTTGGTTGTGCCTCTACCAGCTTGCGGCCTGTTTTCGATACGTTGTGTAGGAGGGTATCGACATCGTGCCATTTCGACTTTGCAACGACTTGGAGGAGAATGTGGGCGGTTGCGACGGCACAGGGCTCCGAGCCTTTAATCTGTCGCCTTTTGAGAAGCCTACAATGGTATTAGAAGTGTCTTGCAGCGTGGTCTGTTGTGGACGTACGAGATGAGGGTCTCTACTGAAGCCTCGAGAGGCTGACCGCGGAGAGACCTCAGGTATTGTGCGAGATCGGTCGCATAACCTGCAGAAACCGAGGGCATGTTGAGTAATCGAGCCGCCTGCTCTACACGATGTGTTTCGAACGGGTATTTGAGGTCCGTTTTTGTTTGGCTCGGTAAGGTTTGGGGAAGGCTGTCAGAAACTTTTATGATGGTGCAGTGCTGGTGAAGCCGGCGCCGAAAGCGTAGTGAGGACGGGTCACTCGAGTCTGCACACAGTAAATGATGGTCAGAGTTCTGCAGGCGATGGTATCGGAGTCTGCGATTTGGTTTCGCGGATTGGGTGTCGTGTGTAGTGGTTGTGTGAAGGGCAATGGATCGCGTAGATAAGTTGCGTGGTTGTGCAAGGGCAGGCGATGGCGGGTGAGTCAAATGTCGATGCACACAGCACACATTACGGGCATGCACGGCTAGAGTGAGGGCGGAAATGCCCCTCGCTAAAATGTTGGGTGGGAAGCTACCCTGGAGTATGACCCCTCTTGACATGTGCAACATGGACGCAAAAACATATACTCGACATGACTTGTCATTGGATTCCTATGTATGCTAGAAAGTGTGGCGGATGGCCTGTTTGATCGGTTTTTGAGCAATATCTCGGGAGGTCTGGCCTTTAGAACCTTCGTACTTCTTTTGCGCATGGCATCTAGCTATATCTTGCTTGCACAATGCTCATCATCAGAGTGAGTTGCGAGGTAAGTGAAGTTAGTACTGCTATGGTGACCTATGATCGAATGATACCGCAATATGAACCACCACCTGAATGGTCAAATGCAGAGCGTCCAAACCACATTAAACGCACTTATCATCTGTCACAGCCCACTGCCGTCATGATGGTCAAGATCGACTGCCGAGCTCGCATGACACGGCCGCATCCCCCCACCCCCTGCAGGGCTTGCAGCACCATTACGTAGCAACTGCAGGCCCCGGACCACCACTGTCTTCCAGCGTTCTAGGGGGTTTCCGGCAACGCCGTTAGCTCTCCCAGCGGATCATGTCCAGCGAACCACTGCGCGACCCCCCAGCCAGCACGTGAACGGCTTAACTGTCAATGGCAGACTCGATGCGCTGCAGGGCATCCAACAGAACCGAGGACACTGCCCCAACCGCCATCTACCTTAGCCGTCCAACCATTTCACCTGTCAGACATCACCAGACGTCCTCTCTTCCCATAGGATTTGGCCTCACCTCACCTCGCCTTTCCCCGCAGCCATTGTCTTCCGCCCCCGTCTCATTCGCGGTCTGGTCGATTCATCAGCCTCTCGACTGCCTCTTCATCATAGTCACTAACCCAGACGCGCCCAATTCCACTATAGCGAATTCCTCATTGCTCGGCGCGCTTCGTCATTGCCTGAGCACCCCTTGCCTTCCCGGCTGCTCGGACTTTGACCTTCTCGAAGACCCTCCTCTACCTCTCAAGTATTCCCGCGCAGTCGAGCCTGCATGGCGAACGTTCTTCGAACTTGATCATTCGTGTGCCCAGCGAGCGGCATCCTTTTTGCGTCGCACCTCATCCCCAGGGTTCGCCTGTTGCCATTCGTTTTGCTTCTTCGTAGGAGCCCCCTCGCAGCCGTAATCACACAACCACGCTTCTCCTCACGCTTTCGAATTGTATATCAACAGCTATTATCCCAAGCGCACGCGGACACTCTAGGATTCTACCCAGCCTCACAGCCTCGCACTGGCAGTCGCGACGGCCACGCCTCCCTCCTGGCTCCACGACCTACCATATGGACTGCCCACAATGAACTCTCTCAACATCATTACCGCCCGCGTCTCGCCCTCATCGAGCCCTTCGCAGTCGCGCTCCAACAGCATAAGCTCCATCGGTCTCGGCCTGAGCTCAGAGGACGAAAAGTCCGGCGACCACTCAGACGTCAAACTTGAGGGCACACCCGACACCGAACCCTTCACCTCGAGCGACGAGCACCCTTACGACAAAGAGAAGTCAGAGCCTACCGAGGACACTGCGCTCTTGCATGAAGAGAAAGACCTAAGCCGGCGGTCACGTTGGTGGCACTCGCTTCCACGGAGCATCGCTTCGAGCTTCATCAGTTCTATCCGCTGGGTCCTGGCTACGTTGGCCTCACCCGGCGTCTACTTGATAGCCTGCCTATACGACGAGCAAGGCAACTTTGCGCCTCTTCGGCAGATGAGGAAGCTTTTCGGCGGCGGCAGGCGTCAAAGACGCAGACACGGGTCAAACGCAAATATGACGGCAGCAAACCAAGACGAAAGGCTGCTACGCGCACCAGACTCTCGTCGGCACGGCTATCAATCTTCGTCACGCTCCAATTTTTCATCTGGCTCCTCCTCCTCTGGCATGTCTTCCGAATCCGATTCCGATGGTGGCAGGTCATCTGCCCTGCGACAGCATACGAGATCCAAGTCTCTTCAACCACAGGAAGAGATCAACCCCGCGCGAAGATCGATTCGAATCAAGCTGAATACCGATGAGAATCTACGAAATCGCAAGCACAGGAAGACGCAATCTGCTGTCACACGCACCAGGAACATGGATGTGGATGGCGAGCAGGTGGCAGCCCATCTCAAGTCTCCCACATCCCCCATCGCCGCGCTTACAAAGTACCCCAAAACACCTGCGCCGCCACGACCACTGATCCCCCGACGCCAGCCATCTTACCTGAACATCGAGCCCTCGAGGAAACAACAGAAGACGCTCATCCTGGATCTGGACGAAACCCTCATTCACAGCATGTCCAAAGGAGGTCGCATGAGCACCGGCCACATGGTGGAAGTCCGACTAAATACTGCAACACTGGGTGCCGCTGGCCAGCAGCAGCCTGCTGCGCAACACCCGATCCTGTACTGGGTTAACAAACGACCGCACTGCGACGAGTTCCTGCGGCGGATCTGCAAATGGTACAACCTGGTGGTGTTTACAGCGTCGGTGCAAGAGTACGCAGATCCGGTGATTGATTGGCTTGAGCAAGAGCGCAAGTACTTCTCGGCACGGTACTACCGGCAACACTGCACGTACCGTCAAGGCGCGTACATCAAGGACCTGAGCTCAGTGGAGCCGGATCTCAGCAAAGTGATGATCCTGGACAACAGCCCACTGAGCTATCTGTTCCACGAGGGTGCGTTGCCTTGCTGGAAGTTTCTCACGTTGCTCTTGTGCTGACTTGACATGCTATAGACAATGCAATCCCCATTCAGGGATGGATCAGTGACCCAACCGATTATGACCTGATGCAGCTGGTACCACTGCTCGAAGGACTGCAGTACGTGCATGATGTTCGCGCCCTGCTTGCGCTTCGTGGGGGCGAGGACGGGCACAGCACATGAGGGTCTCGTTTCGAGCGATGTTGTACAGATATCGTAGGATAGGTGGCCTGGCTGGCAAGGTTCGTTGTAGGAACAGTGTACATGGCCCTAGAGAAAGTGATGAAATGGAAAGCGATTTGTTCTTTGAAAACTACAGCAGTCTGGCTAAGGATCTCTGGGCGAGGGTGTGAGACACGGAGCTGAGATGGATGGACCCTTAGAGCTTCGAGAACACCATCAGAGGGGCTCATTGCGTCAGTATTGGGTGGGAGGAGAGCCATGGTATGGTAAACGTCATGGTAAAGACGGCAATCTTATGACGAAAGTAGCACGAGCAGATGCTGTTGTGGACGAATGGGCAATGCCCATGCACCAGATCGGGGCACATGGGGAATCATCACCGGACTGGAAACACCCACAACGTCATACGCTGCTGGGATATCTCAGGTACCCGAGGAAGAGAAGTGCTGTCTGGCACTTTTTCTGCAGGTGACCTTAATCTCCCTGTCAGGGCGTGTTGCTGGGAGGTTCAGTGTTTTGATTACGCCAGGAGCTTCTCAAACGACTGGGGCTGTGGATGGGGAGGGACAAAGCAAGCTTTTGGGGCAGTGGGTGCTGCCGATGCAGTCGGAACAGGTCGATCTGCGTCCGGGGGTAGGAGCATTAGGTCCTGGGGCGGGGATTCAGCCACAATGGCCACCATGTTCAGTAGAGACGGTTTGCAAAGGTCAACCCAGAAAGGAGGATGAGACTGATAACACTTAGTCAGTTCCCTATAATAATCATGGTACTGGACTTGAAGAATCTGAAATACTTTATTCTTCCTGCCAGACAGTCTGCTGGAAACGATGATGCCAGCTCCGCATGCAGACAGTACCTCCATGGTCGCGCTGCTTGTGGCTTAGCCCCATCATCTCCGCTGTGGCAGAAAAGCGGGACTCAGCAGGTTCTCGCCCGTGTAGTCTCCATCTCCTAACCAATCACGACACCTCACGTACCGGTGACATCATGAAGTCCCAACTCGTCGAGCTCGGAGCTCACAGGGGGTCTGCCAGCAGCTGGCCAGCGGTTCCAGCAGTGAACCTTGGAACAGCCCGCTTTAGTGTCACGATCTCGATTACTGCTGCCGGCGGTTTTGGGCCTGAGGAAGGGAGAGAAGGTGGTGGCAGCAGTGACGGACAGAGGGAGGGAGGGAGGGAGAGCTATGCGGCTTTGCTACAAATACCACACCACCGCGGCTCCCTTCTTCCGCTCTTGTGTCCTGTTTCGTCACTTCTGCAACATTCATCGTCCATCTTCCTCTTCTTCTACAATCTACATCTAATCAACCTTCCACAAGCCTCTTCACTAAACACAAACAACCGACATCATGTCTCTCGCCTGTAAGACTCGCCTGCCCTTTGCTACTGCTACTGCTATTGCTGCGTCATTGGTGTTTTTGATGGGAACGGGTGCTGCTGCGGTCACGATGAGCTGTGCTGGTGCCGATGTCGCTTCGGATCTTTGTCGCGATGCTTGATGCGTATGAGCTTGCGGTGAGAGGCGATGAGATGCGCCTCTCATCTTGCAGTAAGACGCGCGCATCGCGACAGCTCGACTCAACTTCCAGCGACGCCACCGCAGCTCATCACTTTGCTCACATCCTTCTCCCTCACACAAGATGACCTCATCCTGCCCATCAATCATACTGACAACCCTACCCCAGACTTCCCCGCTGTCAAGCCTTCGGCTATCGCCCTCGGCACCATCTACACCCACGGCATCGAGCTCGCCATTCTCTCACCCCTCTTCGGCCAGACCTACCAGCGCGCTAAGGCCGCCGGCACCAAGGAGGAGTTCGTCAAGTCTGACGAGGCCGCCTCTGCCGCCGTCGCCTGGGGCACCACTTTCGCTGGCGCTGCTCTTCAGTCTTACGGTGTCGGTGCTCTGATCAACGCTACTGGTACTCTCTCTTACAAGGGCGCTGCTTACCTCGGTGCTCTCATCTTCGCTGCCACTGCTGCTCCCGGTGTAAGTCCTTCTCTACATCCTCTGGCTCCAACGAGAAGAACCATTGTGCAAAGAGCCCTCGCTGACTTGTATACAGATTCTCGTCCAGGCCATCACTGAGAAGCGTCCCCTTGACACCGTCGGCGTCGCTGTCGCTGCCAAGGCCTTCGAGACTGTCGGTCTTTCCGTCTTCCTCTCCTGGTGGGGCACCCGCACCAACCCCTTCAACTAAGGGATTCATTCTCTGAAATCCCGGGGTGAAATCCGGGACGGAACGAGCAATGTTGGTGATGAATGATTAAGAATGGAAAGCCGAGGAGGGTCCGTCTTGAGGCGTTGTGCTTGAACCACGCCGCTAGGGATCACCACAGCAGGTGCTTTCCTTTAATTGTACTGTAACTACACTATAGTAATCACTCCTGTGAACTCAACTTTCCCATGTGATATTGTGCGAAGTGAATGAACAACGTTGATGCCATGACGGTGAGCAGGAAGGCATCGGCCGCCGAGGTATCTCCGTTGTTTGCATGTCCTCGGCTTTCAGATGGACTCGAGAAGGCCTTGCCCCGACCGCTCTTAATGTCCAGCTTGATGTTCGTCAAGGCGGAAAATATATTTCCTATCCCATATCTTATGGGTGCTCCCATTGGCATATGACTATGGATTTTTTTCTGGCCGGTGAACAGTTGCTTCATGGCGCACTATACTCAGGCGAATGTGCCCGTCAACTACAGATACGAACCCATAGCAAGTGACACACAGCAACATGCTTATGAACAATGGAGCATCAATTCTTGCAGTTTGTAAAGATGGAAATCCTGAACGCCCACAACCCTTCCGAATGGAACAAGACACCAGCAGTGCCCACCACTACCACCAAACCAGGCGAGTAAACGGACGCCGTCCCGGCACTGGATCATACACTCGCTCGGCCCAACGAGGCCAACAGAGCGAGAATGACAAGGAAGACTTTACTTGTGGCCAACAGCAGGCATTAAGCAATTCCTTTGTCATGACACGTCAAGGCCAAAGACCGAGCACACCCCTTCTTCTCCTCCAGCTGTAACCTCCTACGCCCTCGTCTCACCACGGACCCAGAAACCCTGCTTCTGGTACTCCTTCTGCGCATACTTGACGAGCGCCTTATACGCCTCCTTGAACTCCTCATCGACCTCGGCCTTCTCTCCCTTCTTGCCCACTGCGCTCTCGAGGATCATGACCACGCTCGTCGGCCTCTTGGTCTTGGCCGCGGCGCCGAGCTCAGCGCGGGAGCTGACGAAGAGGAAGGGCACGTTGTGGTCCTCGCAGAGGACGGGAATGTGCGAGATGACGTCCGCGGGGGAGATGTCGCCGGCGATGATGACGACGCCGGGGAAGGAGGTGTTGGTGGGGGAGGCGGCGGGGGACTTGCGCAGGGTCTTGACGACTTCTTTGACACCGCGCTTGAGGGTGTTGGATTTGGCGGCTGGAAACTCATGTCAGTGATTCTGATATCATGCACAGGGAGTATGAATGCTGGGCGTCGTGATTTGGAACTTACATTTGCGAATGGTCTTGAAGACCTTCTTGGTGCCCTTCTCGTCCGCCAACGGGACCGCAAAGCTGACCACCGTGGTCTCCAGCGGCAGCGCCTCCTTCTTGGCCTCCTCGTCCTCCATGTCCGAGTCGTCCGAGTCGGCCTCGACCTTCTTCACGGCGGCGGCAGTGGAAGCGGCAGCATCCTCCTGCATCTTCTCCTCAAGGACGGCGGCGGCAAGCTTCTCCTTCTTCTCCTTCTTCTCTTTCTTGTCCTTCTTGACCTTGGTCACGCCGGCGGCGTCATCGCTGCGGGACTTCTTCTCCTTCTTCTCCTTCTTGTCTGGTCTCTCGGCGGCCATTGTGGATAGAGCTGGTGGCTTGTGTGGGCCCCTTCGAATTGGTGTTGTTGTGGTGGAATTGGCCGTCAATTTCTGAGGGCAATTGGTGCGACAAGACTGGTGTTGTGCTTGTCGGTGGGTGGTTGTAAATCGAGTCGCCCGTCGAGGTGTGTCGCTGAGATTTTCTGGATGGCAGAAGGACCCGAACTTTTTCTCCAAGACGAGCCTGGCTGGGGACCGCAAGCTCAATTTTTTGGTGGGGACCACGGCCAGGCCAGAGGATTTGGGAGAGTCACGTGATCAAGCTCAGCGGCCGTTACTGAGGACGTTGGCAACGTTTGCCGTCTCTCATATGACTGAGACTAGACAATTGTGCCCATTAATACCGCTGTTCCTTTATTCTTGTGTGTGATTTCACCTGTTTTCTTGAACGACGTTGCGCTATCGTCGCAGTACTTGAGGTGTCTCGATGTGGCACGATGAAGTAACCTGGTGACGAACAACGCAAAGGACGTCAATTAGGAGATGAAGAGAGGGCCATCGTAGAGACTCGAAAATGAACGCCATAGTAGTTGAAAGAGCATAGTCAACACTTCGATGGACTGCCATGCGGCCAACCCGTGAGTCCATCAGATAGAGAGCATGGGCAGCATGGTCGGTGAGCAGGCTACCGGCGGAACGATTGTACTGTTCTGAGAACACAAGAAATCTTTATTGGGCACGAACAATCGCTTTCCCCATCGGTCTAGGTTGTGATGTACACTAGTCTTTCAAGACCTCCCCTAATCCAACACTCCACCGTCGCATGGCCCATGCCATGGCTTACTCCTCCTCGTCAGCGAACTCGGCACGACCAGCCTTGGAGTTGAGGTACTCGTTGCTAGAGACGATATTGATCAGTTTTCTGTTCCTGATGCATTGTACGTCCTGCCGACTAGGTGCCCTTGTCGCACATGGACGGACGTGCTGCGGGCAGGACTATTGGGACACTGGACATACCGCTCGTTAGCCCACTGGATGAGGTAGTATCCGGCGACCAGCGGGGGAAGCCAGAAGAAGATCTGGTTCTTGGTGCGGCGGAAGACGTTGAAGACGGCGTCGTGGCCAGCGCCGGCGAAGGGGTTCTGTCGGTTGGCAGAGAGACCGTAGTAGACGATGCCCTTCTGCTTGGCTCCGCCTAGGTTCTGTCAGTACTCGATCGGTATGGCTAGACGTTTTCCAGGCCTAATATGTTCCCTCCTCTTCTTATGTGACGTGATGAACCGATCCTAGGCGTGGTGCGCGCTTGATGCTCGTATGTCGTTCGTCGTGTCCATCCGTGCCTGTCACTCCCCAACCCCAATCCCTGAGTCAAATCGCCAATGTCACTTACCGAAAGTGCCCCAACCACCGAGGTAGCTATGAAAACAGTCAGCATAACTTATTCCAACCCATTGACAGTCCTTGCAGCTCTGCCGATCCGTCCCGGTCCGCCACGACAAAAGCCGCAGCTCGGTCGCGAATCGACATAGGCAGGGGGCGTAAGACGTACTGTCCGGTGAGAGGCTCGGGGTGGCCGCTGCCGCGAAGAGCTTGAGTCGGTCTCATCGTTTCGGTAGTGAGGGAAGTTGACGCTCGAAGCGGTTCGTGAGGTGGTTCGGTGGTGGTTTCGGGTGGTTTAACGGGAGAGATGGTCAGCAGGATTTCTCCGGCTCTGGAGCGAAGCAGAGACGAGCCGAGCCACACCGAAGGAGTTTAGCGCCACAGCAGCACCAAGCCAGCACCCGAGATTCTCCCACAGCGCCACAACAGGCATCTCGCAGTGGACTGGTCACCAGTGCAGTGGACTTTGGCAGAGAACTGAAGCTGGTGCAGCTTTCGTAGACCTCAGGCGTCCTCCACTCCATCCGAAGCTTCCCATCACCATCATCACTGCCTCTCAACCCTCTAGCAGCTCAACAATCCCGTCGCAAAGATGGCAGCCGCAGCGAGGCTTCTCCAGTCCATCTACCGCTTGGCGGTCCCCCTCTCCATCGGTGCCGTCGCCGTCAACGCCTCCCTCTACGATGTCAAGGGTGGAAGTCGAGCCGTCATCTTCGACCGTCTGTCTGGAGTCAAGGAGGATGTCATCAACGAGGGTACTCACTTCCTCGTACCGTGGCTGCAGAGAGCTGTCGTTTTCGATGTTCGCACAAAGCCCAGAAACATCGCCACGACAACCGGTAGCAAGGATCTTCAGATGGTCAGCTTGACGCTCAGAGTCCTGCACCGACCAAATGTCACGGCTTTGCCAAAGATTTACCAGGTAAGATAGTCTTTCTGCCCCTCCCAGCTCTCTTCAATATGCTGACTTGACTACAGAACCTCGGCGCCGACTACGACGAGCGTGTTCTCCCCTCCATCGGTAACGAAGTCCTCAAGGCCATCGTCGCCCAGTTCGATGCTGCCGAGCTCATCACCCAGCGTGAGGCTGTCTCCCAGCGCATCCGCACCGACCTTACCCGTCGCGCCGCCGAGTTCAACATCGCCCTCGAGGATGTCTCCATCACCCATATGACCTTCGGTCGCGAGTTCACAAAGGCCGTCGAGCAGAAGCAGATCGCCCAGCAGGACGCCGAGCGCGCCCGCTTCATCGTCGAGAAGGCCGAGCAGGAGCGTCAGGCCAATGTTATTCGTGCGGAGGGTGAGGCAGAGAGCGCTGAGGAGATCAGCAAGGCGATCCAGAAGGCTGGTGACGGCCTTATCCAGATCAGGAAGATTGAGGCGAGCAGGGAAATTGCATCGACGTTGTCGTCAAACCCCAACGTGGCATACCTGCCGACGGCAAAGTCCGGAAGCAATGGAAGTGGAAGCCAGCTGCTCTTGTCGGTGGGCAGGGCTTAGAGGAGGAGCGTTTGTAATGATGTGTAGGAACTTGGGACCTCTCCGCTACTACTTGGAGAAAGGCGTGCACGTGTATATGGCGCCAGCTGTACTTCTAGATAGGGTATGCTTAGGAAAACCAGCAATCCTTGACTCAGTATCTTGATTCTCTTCATGTTTGATTTGATGTGTTATTTGAGGGTTCACTATAAGCGTTGCTAGCCAGCGTATGATCGATCTCCTACTTCTCGATGAATTCAGTCGTCAACGACCAGTTCTTCGCTTTCCACGCTTCTGGACGTTCAAACTTCCCCTCCACAACCTTCCAGCCCTCCCATTTCATATCCTTCCACGCCTTCATCACCTTCAGCCTCGCCAGCTCGCCGGCTGCCCTTGCATCCTCAGCCGAGTCGTGGCCCTTCACCTCACCCTCAACATCATCACGCTGTATCTTTTTATTCAGATGCAAGGCCATCAGGGCTTTGAGACCGTTGCGAATCGGCAGTCCAGCTTTGTGAGGGTAGAGGAGAATAGTGTCGACGAGGGTGGGATGTACGATACGGACTGCGTTGAGATCATTCTCAAGGCCATGCCCGATGAGGGGTGTTGATGGGGATATCAAGGAGAAGAGGAGATTGCGGGCCTCGGCTGGAGAGGAGACGACTTTAATGTCGCCTTGAATCGCGGCCCCTTGCTCCTTCTCGGTATCAGCTTTGGGCTTTGGCACAAGGCTATCGCCTTCTTGCCACGGCCTCGCTGTGGCCATATCCTCTGGCCAGACGCCAGAGAAGCGGGAGTTGAGATCTAATATCTCGCCGACGGGCTTTACCAGTACGTCGAGTAATGTCTCCCCTGTCGGCCACGAAGTAGCCGTCAAGCGTATCAGCTCCATTCCATGCACTGTGTATCCCATCTCGCAGTCGAAGCAGACCGCCCTTCCCGAGACTGCTGCAAGATTCTCCGGCGTCCTTTGAAAGTTGAGAATACTTGCGAGGCGTTTCGGGTCGCTCGTTTTGAATACATGGTGGTCCTTTGTAAAGCACCCGGCCGAGTCGCCAACGTCCTCACCGCAGCAGCGATACCGCTTGGCCTTGCGCGTCTTATCGCCCACTCCTTTCTGGGGGACATATGCTTTGCCCCAGTGAAACACACAGGTGCCACCTGATGTGAGAGCACCATCCTCAGCCCGCCGGCCGGGGAAGACCTGGAAGCGCTGCTGGCAGCGGTCGCATTTCTCCCAGCCTTTTGATGCCTCGACACCCTGGAGTGCTTTCTCGATGGCATCGTCTGTGGGAACCGATGCGACATATCCATGATTGGTCAGATGGTCGATGGGTGTAAGCAGGCGTCGTAAGATCTCAATCTCCTGCGCGGCAGTCAAGCCAGTCTCGATTTCAACGGGCTTATCAGACCCGCTGTGCGCGACAATTGGCTGGCTGCCGTTGCCCTTGGGTTTGACCTCTTTGCGTCGCTGGTCGCTCCACTCACCGACCGTCATGCGCTTAAACTTCATGACTTTGTTCTTCATCAGGTTTGAGTAGATGGCTGCGTTCTCTTTGGCGGTCTGCTCCTCCTCGTCTAGAGCTCTCGTGATCATACCCTGGGCCGTCATAAGGAGAACCTGCTCCTCATCCTTCGCGTCCTTCTTCAACTCTGCGTTCAGACGTTCCAATTGTTGGTGAAGCATTCGGATGAGCTTAAGCCGAATCTCATGGCTAGCAGGTGCACCACCTGTTAGATGCCTGGGATTGAGCGACTCCTTCTTTGCGAGTGACGAAGAAGAAGATGTAGATGTGGCGGGCATCAGCTTCGGCTTTTGAGTTTTGCTGGACACGGCTGTCGCAGGCTGTTGGCTTCCAGCTGGTTGCCGTTTGCCATTCGCAGTTGTGACATGCTGCTGGGCATGTTTCTTTAGCGGCGGCGGTGAGATGGGACGGTTAGCCGTGAGCAAAGTATCATTCGACTCTTTGTCAACAGCCTCGTGAGCTGTGACCTTCTGTTTCTTCGCGCCATCTCGGTTGGCCACGGAAGAGCTACTCAGTGAGTCAAGCCGTTGTCGTTTCCGCGGGCCATCTTGTTGAGTGTCAACAGGGGTAATTGCTTCATCCTGTTTGGGAGCTCCAGTTGCTTTGGGTGTCTGATTCGGGTGTCCAAAGATGCATTGGAAGGCGGTACAATTGTTGCCAGCTGGACAAGGGATGTGTTTGAGAGCGAGACTCATGCCTACGGTCTGATGGCTTAAGCAGCCTTCAGTGCTCGTACGACTCTAGGGACACCTCGGCGACATCATCAAGGACCAGGATGACTTCCTTCGGAAGCTTCACGTCGGAAGAGACAAGGTGGAGGAAATAGACGGTTTCTTTGAGAAAGCCCAAGGTCTCACCAGAAGACAGGTCGCTTGGTTTCAGTGATGTGACGTTGTTGGCGCGTGCTTCTTGACCCTAACCCTGGAACTTCCTCAACTGCCTTAGTCATCTGATCCAAAAGGGCGAAGCTGTAAGCCCCGCATCACCGTTGACACTCCGGCCAATGACAGCCCCTGCATCTCCCCTGCTCGCCTCAGGCAGCCACCTTCCCCCGGATTGGCTGCTGTCTCGGCCGCCGTACCATCATGATCATTCCATTTCTGCCCACGACCTAGACTGAAGGTGTGAAGCACGGCACACACTCACACTCGCGAGTCTGGCCACCCCCTCTTTCTCTCAACTCGTCATTCTCCTTTCCGTATCGTCCGTTCGACTTTCTGCACTCTCGATCTCCTCACTTGTTGAGTCTTTTCGAGCCGAGGCGCGATTCAGCGACGGAGCTTGAACAGCGGAAGCTTCAGGGTCCTTCGCCACCAATCCTCGGCCTTTTTCTCTGTCCTCAGGTGGCACCGTCACCCGCGTTGCGCCAGTTCCATGCAGAGCCCCAGACTGCTCGTGTGAGCTTTTCGGGCATCAACCAGGACCACGAAGACATATTATCAATTCCTTCTCAACCAATTTTTCCGGACCGGACGAACGAACCGTGACAATGGTTCTCACACACTCGACCAACCACACCTACTCGCACCCCTTCCCGACTGTCACCCTCGCCTACTTCCTCCGCTATTCCTCTCCTCAGCTCAACCCTTTTGCAAGCCATGTCCTCAGCACCGACACCATTTCCAGCCATGTCGACCCTGCCACGCAGCGGTTGCACACGACGCGGATTCACCTTAAGAAGAGCCGCATGCCCGGCGCCATCTATAAGCTGCTTCCCAGTGGCATGATGGGTGGCGGCCCAGGTGGCGAGAAGGCATCCTACATCCTCGAGACCAGTGTCGTTGACATCAAGGAAGGCTGGATGAAGACGGAGAGTAAGAACCTCAATTTCACTGGCGTCCTCTCCGTCGTCGAGCAGCAGCAGTTCAGTCTTCCCAGTGAGGCCGAACGCCGCCTGGCCAACACCGAGACCGACGTGACCACGTCCGTCGTCTTCCGATCCCGACTCGGCGAGAAGATTCGCGGCCGCATCGGCCAGGCTCAAGAAGACGGATGGTTCACCGGCTTCATGGGAGGCTGGGGAGCCAAGGGTATCCAACGCAGCATCGAGAGCATTGCGTCTACGAAGTCCAAAGACCAGCTCGGAAAGAGCCGCGACGGCATGCGTCTTGTGCTCGAACGGATCCGCAACAACGGCGTCATTGGTGTGCTCGAGAGCATCCGCCGCGAACGCCAGGCTCAAGGCCAACTTGCATAAAATCATCTACGACATTGTTACGCTGACTGCGTCCGACGACAAGGACGACTGCGTCCTGATAAATGTGCAGCAGGTCATCGGACTGCGTGCACAATGGATCGTCGCAGAGTGTAGCTTCTACTGTACAACCTCTCCCTTCTTGCTTTCACTGCTGATATGAATGAGCATGGCGTTTTTGGGACTTTCACTGGGTCATGGGACGGGGGTCGATAGGCGGCGGAAGGACGGGAGGATGACACGCTGCATTGGTTCTGTGGCATCCTCGCTCTCTGTATGTAAGAACAAAGAACAAAATGAACATGTTTAACGACTAATGGGTGTTCTGCCATTTGTGATATCTGAGATGAAGTTCATTCAAGCCGGACCACTGGTCCTCTATCGCGTTTGCTATTCTTGTTCCTGTCTAGTTCAGACAATCTCCCCCATCTTCTATGGAGTGCTCTCCCAAATACTCTCCTTTGTAACCGTCCTGTTATTCTACTCAATGCCCTGGCCATCAACATACCGCTTGTTCTACCTACTAGGTTCCCTCTTGTTCTACTCATACAAGGCATAGAGCCGTTCTGACGCCCAAGTTACGAGCCGCTCGTCAGATCTTTCCCCTGCCGATCGGAGGATCATACGGATCCTACAGCATGCAGAGCGAAGCATGGGAGATCC
This sequence comes from Sarocladiaceae sp. R1802, assembly GCA_023628655.1. Lineage (NCBI taxonomy): Eukaryota > Fungi > Ascomycota > Sordariomycetes > Hypocreales > Sarocladiaceae > Sarocladiaceae sp. R1802. The sequence goes on from JAMAKF010000001.1 coordinate 491,847, forward strand.
TCGCCGCGTCTTGGCCGCCCAACGTCGTGGTATCCCGCCCCGCCTGTCCCTGAGGGCTGGGCCACCCACGCCACGGGCCGTGACATCAGCGCCAATCGGCAGCGGGGCACTCACTCATCCCGCCTCACAACACTTTCTCAAGGTCTCAATTTCCAGGCTCTTGACATCTGACCGAAACAGTTCTGCACTTCTCGCCCCGACTTTCTTTGCGTCACTCACTTAGTTTATAGAACAGTGATCAAGGCTCGACCCGAGCACTAGGTACACTCTTTCACAAGCACTCATTGCCTGTCACAATGGCCGAGAAGGTCTCCGTCTTGTTCGTCTGCCTGGGCAACATCTGCCGCTCCACCATGGCAGAGGGCGTGTTCCGCGATCTGGCGAAGAACCCCGAGTACAAGGACAAGATTGGCAGGATAGACTCTTGCGGCACTGGTACGGATCAGTCCAAATACTCCACACATGAGAAGATCAAGGAACTGACAAGTACAGGTGCCTACCACGTTGGCGATGACCCAGATGACCGGACAATGTCGACGCTGGAAGAGAATGGAATTACGGACTACAGGCATGCAGCAAGAAAGGTAAACCCATCCCGTCTTCCTCGTTATCTTCCACCTCTTTCTCTATGCAAGATCCTACTTCCCACCCCCTTCTCTTACCCTTCCTCCACCTTGGACGATCATCCAACCCACTCTCTAACACACTGCAGTTCTCCATCAAAGACTTTGAAACCTTCGACTACATCTTCGCCATGGACAAGTCCAACCTCTCCGACCTCCAGCGCCTCCAGCAGCGTAATCAGGGCGGCCGCGCACAGGTCATGCTGTACGGGGAGTACAGTGGCACAGGCAAGGCAGAAGTGGTTACCGATCCGTACTACGGCGGCCAGGGCGGGTTTACAAAGGCGTATGAGCAGTGCAGGAGGTTCGGGGTGGAGTTTTTGAAGGAGGTCGTTGGGGACAAGGCCAATTGAGCATCAGAGGAGGCCCATCTGATGAGTAGCCTGTAGAGTAATGGTCAAAGGCTGTTCAATCATACTGAGAGTACGCGTAGGTGGTCTCTCAATTATTGTACTGACAGAGAAGCATATGGCGTAGAAGATTGCGAGCGCTTTGGGGGCGGAGGGTGCCTGGAGACTGTGCCGCTTGGCGCATTCTATATAAAGTCCGTCCAGGTTACCCTTACGCGGTGTCTCTATCTTCTTTCACACTTTATAACACAACCAGCGTCGTCAATATGACAGATCGCCTCCCTCCGGAAATACTAGGACTTATACTGGCTCATGCCTCTGCGCCTGGGCCTTCCATCCGCGTCAAACCTCGGACCGGAGACAGCAAGCGGCGCAGTAACTCTGTGCTGCAACAAACAACCTGGTCTGTGTGTTTTGACATATCAGTCGACTCCTTCGCTCACCAGCCTGTTCTTTGTCGAGCAGCCCTTGTCTCCAAGACATGGCACGAGGTTGCGACACGTCTTTTATATCGTCAGCCGATCATCCACTGGAATAGACGGCACAGATTCAGGTTGCTATGGCGCACTGTTATGGAGAACCCTTCCTTGGCAGGACGCATCAAGCTGCTGAATTTGGAGGAATGCCGATGGGAAAATGCTATCGGTCATGACAAGAAGTCCCTTCTGCGAGAGCGTGTACCCCTTCAGATCCGGCACTTGTACGAGGAACACGCCAGCAGATACGGAAACCTTTTCGAAGGAGCCGTGCATAGAGATACTTTCGAGCGCGCATCGAACAGTGAAGATGATGAGCCTCGAACTACGAGATCCGAAATGTTCCACAGTTGGAAAGTCCATGCCAAAAGGAACAGACATCTCATGAGAGGGCCTGGGCCAGACAAGCCATCATTCTTGGAAGATTGGAGCTGGATGGAAGCCATGGAGGAGTGCATGGAAGAGCAGACTTGCAAGACAGTCATGTTGTTGTTCCTGCCGGGTTTAAGTCATATGAAGATCCTACAACATGACACCACGCCAGTCTGTGCTGGGGCTCTCCCTGGCTCACTCTGCAACCTCGTATGGGCTCATGTCAGATACCACCAGCCTAGGCGTACGTCCATGCTTGACTTTACGTGGCTTGCACGAGCGGCCCCCAACCTGAGAGCTCTGGTCGTCATGATGCCGTGGAGAAGTGGAAGTTCATACAAATTTGGGCGAAGCCGTGGAGGGACACCCGACGCAGTACATCTACCCATCTTTGTCAACGTGACATGCTTGTGCCTCATTCATGGATTTGTCAACATGGAAGAGGACGAGTTTGCGACGCTCGGAGCCTGCTTTCCGCACCTAGAACGACTAGATATTTTGAGACCGGTAGATGAGCTAGACTCTTCCACTGAGCTCAGTAGCGCTCTGCACAATCTAGCCTGGCAGATACCGAAAGTGCGCGATCTACGCATTAGTGATACGGGACCTCACATGGCGCCGGGTGTTGCATCCTTGAGGCATATGGAAGGTCTGCAACGTCTGTGGCTGCCCAGCAATATGCTGCGTATTGGTATCGGGCATGACCTGGCAGATATTCTCCCAAGAGGCATCCAGCACTTGTCAATAAGGTGCGGCTATGACTTCCTGGACGACGGGCCTGTTCCGCGGTCGACAACACCACTGGAGTCATGGCCGGCACGACCTCTAGCCATCTTGCGAGCCATTTCTAGGTTGGCAGGCGAAGCTGGACGCCCGGGATGTCGATTCTCGCAGCTGAGGTCAGTGGCGATCTCGAACTGGTTTTGGGACGGCGAGTACGATGGCTCAATCGGTGGTCTGAACCAGGAACCCGCGTACGCGGAAATAGAGCCGATGATGAGGAGGATGGCGGCTACTCTACAGAGCAACGGGGTCGAGCTCTTGGTATTAGGGCGGAGCGCAGGTATGTGGCCCAATGATAACGCAAACAGGGTTGTCAAGGTGTTTGGCAGCGAGCAGATGCCGGATCAGGAGAAGTTGTTCATGATGGCCGAGAATCCGGAAACCAACTGGACGATGGCACACTTGGGGCAGGTATGGACACGAGAAGGCATGCTTACATGAAGCTGGCACAAGGTCGAGGCCGGGCCGGGAATGGGTCGGCCGAGAAGGAGGCGATGCAGCTGAAAGAAATCAGTCAGCCCTACGGCATGGCTGCATAAAGTGTAAGGGTTGATGGTAGACCGGGTGGAGCATGCTGGACGAGGCATGGGCCTGGGAAAGGTCGATGCTTTGAGCAGGGAGGAGATGGGCAGGTCGTTACATCGATCAAAGTTGTTGAAGGAGGAGGCATATTTGGCATCGGTAGGGCAGCGATGGGTTCTTGCTAAGGATAATGAGCGAGATGAGGGAGCAGATGGAGCGGAAGCTTGGAAAGGGTGGTGAGCTGTGGTTGGGCGTTGTGGGCGCGTAGTTGTGGAGGAGGAGAAGATGAGGAGAGAGGAAGCTGTGGGAGGTGAAGATGGCGATTGGCTCGATCTTGCAGCGTCTTGCAGGGGTCGAGAGTGCTGTAGACTTTGCCAGTCTGATGAAGGTTTAGAGAATAGAGCCAACGAGAGCCCGGACAGAGTGCAATGACTCGTAAATAGATACAGAAACACCTTGATCGAGCTTGATTCATCTTACGGCTTACCCACAAACGAGAGAATAAAGTGACCGGGGGTGGCTTGGACAATCTTGTCATCATCCAAGTTTCTTTGTTCTCGTCTGCGGGTTGCATCTCCAGTGGAGTCGACGGCCTTGGGGTTCACTAAACCGGGCTGACAGCACTGCCCACTGTGGCTGCGATGCGATGCTGCGCTGCTGTGCTGCCAGTGCTCAATGCCGGTTCTCCAGCGCCTGTCCAGTGTCTATCAAGCCTGTTCAAGGTCCGTCCAGCGCCAGAGTGTCACAATGAGGCGCCCAATTGCCTGCCTCCTCTTCATCGCCCCTCATCCCATCCCGTCCCATCCATCTTCTTGCCGCTCTTCTTTCTTACTTCTTTCTTCTCTTCCTCACATCTCATCCCATACCCATCTTGTCTGTTTGGTATTCTCTATCTGTCTGTCTGTCTCTGTATTGCTACCCTTGCTTTTCGTATAACCAAGGCTTCAGCGTCTCATCACTCTCTTCTGCCACGAACAGCTACCAGCTACCAGCTACCCTGCTGTCTATAGCTAAGGCGCTTGCGACAACCCACCCCACCGACGCGACAACAACGACCACCCCTCATCCAACTTCCAGACATCAATCAGCAGTCATGGCCGAAGTTTCTGGCCGCAAGGCCTTCAAGGTCTTCAATCAGGACTTTGTCGTCGATGAGCGCTACAATGTCACCAAGGAGCTCGGTCAGGGTGCTTACGGTATCGTCTGGTAAGCTCACACCTCTTGTCTTTGTCACGTCTCACATTTCGCCGTGTCCTCGATCTACCCCGCCATCACGCCCAGTCTTCACCAGGACATCGCTGACATTGTGTCTCCCATAGCGCCGCTGTCAATCAGCAGACGCAGGAGGGTGTTGCCATCAAGAAGATCACAAATGTCTTCAGCAAGAAGATCCTCGCAAAGCGCGCTCTGCGCGAGATCAAGCTCCTACAGCACTTCCGTGGCCATCGCAACGTGGGTCCCCTCAATGTCTCACTTCACGACTCACTACGAGACGGAACTCGATGGAGTGAACCCCTAGGACCACAGCTGACGACTTGTCTCAGATCACCTGCCTCTACGATATGGATATTCCTCGCCCTGATAACTTCAACGAGACTTACCTGTACGAAGGTTAGTCGGAAACCTTCTTCGGTCTTGCGCTGCACCGCAACCGAACACTTGACTAACATGCAATTGTCACAGAGCTCATGGAGTGCGACCTCGCGGCTATCATCCGCTCTGGCCAACCCTTGACCGACGCTCACTTCCAGTCTTTCATCTACCAGATCCTCTGTGGTCTCAAGTACATCCACTCGGCCAACGTTCTCCACCGTGACCTCAAACCCGGCAACCTGCTCGTCAACGCAGACTGCGAGCTCAAGATTGCCGACTTTGGCCTCGCCCGTGGCTTTTCGATTGACCCCGACGAGAACGCCGGTTACATGACCGAGTATGTCGCTACAAGGTGGTACCGTGCGCCCGAGATCATGCTCAGCTTCCAGAGCTACACCAAAGCTAGTACGTCTCATTTGTAACAATTCCCCCTCGCTGGATGAAAGCTGACTCTCTATAGTTGACGTTTGGTCTGTTGGCTGCATTCTCGCCGAGCTTCTCGGTGGGCGCCCCTTCTTCAAGGGTCGCGACTACGTCGACCAGCTTAACCAGATTCTGCACATTCTCGGCACCCCCAACGAAGAGACCCTCGCGCGCATCGGCTCTCCTCGTGCCCAGGAGTACGTTCGCAACCTGCCGCACATGCCCAAGAAGACCTTCCCCAGCCTCTTCCCGAACGCGAACCCTGACGCGCTCGACCTCCTCGACAAGATGCTTGCCTTCGACCCCTCCTCACGAATCAGCGTCGAGGAGGCTCTGGAGCACCCCTACCTCCAGATTTGGCACGATGCCTCTGACGAGCCCGTGTGCCCGACGACCTTTGACTTCCAGTTTGAGGTGCTGGATGACGTTGGTGACATGCGTCGCGCTATTCTCGACGAGGTCATGCGCTTCCGCCAGACCGTGCGAACAGTACCTGGCGCTGGAAGCAATGGAGTCCAGGGCCAGCAGGCACAGCCAGGGCAGGTGCCGATGCCGCAGGGCGGCAACCAGTGGACAGCGGAGGACCCGAGGCCACAGGAGTACATGGGACAGCAGGGTGGCCTGGAGCAGGATCTCGCAGGTGGCCTCGATGCTGCCCGGAGGTGATGGACTGATGGAGAAAGATGACAATATGTGCGACCCTGACGAGGCGGGGATGACAGAATTGGGTTGGGACGCGACGGGACTCAGTAGTATACGTGCGTGGGACGGCAGGTTGGTGTATCGAGTGCGAAGGGGAAAGCAGTGGATGACCATACATGAGGTTGGGACGATGGGCGCTACGATGGATGGTGGGCAAACCCGGAGCGAGACGTCTTGGATATCTTGGACATTCCAACAGACTGACGAGATAAAGACGAGAAGAATGCATACCTTGTTCAACCCACGTGGTCCTGATTTAGAACAGACGGGAGGCGGTGATCCCACCTGGTCGCATGAGGGGTCGCATGAAGGAGGCTGCTACCTTTACACCATGTAGAGCCACGCTAGAGATCACAGACCAAGACATGACCTCAGATGTGTCTGATGAGAGTCTGATGAGAGGCCAGCGAGGCAGTCCTCCTGTTGGCTCTGATGCGAGGTGTTGGTATCTGGCATCGTGTCGTTGGGCATTGGGTGCAGGGTGGCGGTATCATGTGTCCCAGGGTTCGCCCTGAGTTCTTGGTCCAACTGGAAGGGGGATTCTGGGCAAAGCACATTTCCATTTACGTTGAGTAAAACGTAGGAGAGCAGGAGAGATGCAGCGACAGCTGAAAGCTCACGAGCCTTCATGTCGCTGGGGATCCAAGTGTGAAGACTGCGCGCCGTAGCTGTATCACTGCTCAGCAATAGTTGACCACGACCATCCACTGTTCCCTTTTACTCCACTCCAACGACTGAGATACTCGTTCGAAAGCCAAGATCAAATATATCAGCCCGGTGACCTACAAGCACGAGGCGAAGTAAACGGGCGTCTAACGGCTTGGACCAACTTGGCAGCGGCCCAACGTCTCCTCATTGTGCATCTTCTCATCTCCATCCCCACACAGCGTCTAAATGCAAATGCATACACACCCATGGACACGTCACTTTGAGTCAAAATTCTCCGAATCCCAGATCGATTGGCCCTCGAGGAACCCGAAGGGCTCGCTTGGCGGCAAGGCGCTTGTGAAGCTTGTTAAGCGCCCTGGGCGGAACACGTAGGTTGTCCGCTTCGGATGAGGCCACTTTTGCATGCATATCCTGCCAGATCTAATTCTTCTAGACCCATCTAGAAGTGAGGCAAAAAGAAAAAGAAAGTGAGGAACAAACTTGAGGGAGGAGAGGCGGATCAGCGGCCAAAAAATGCAAAAGAATGGTTTCGTCCGGGCTCGAACCGGAGACCTTCTCGGTGTTAGCGAGGCGCGCTACCAACTGCGCCACGAAACCAGGTTGAATTCCGGGGCTCTTATTACGGTACAGACAGCTGTAGAATGGAGAAGGTTGTCCTTTTGCTACATATCTGTCGAAGCTGGAAGCTGGTGTGGAGCTGTTGGCAAGGCTGTATCATGTCGATGTTGGGAGGTTGAGAGGGAACACTGGCATTACTTCAGACGAAGGACACGATGCATGCAATATCAAGGGACGAGAGCAGCGCCCGTTGTGATCGTACGATGTCTCCCACACGAGACAAACCTTCGGCTCCTGCGCCCAAAGCGAAGCGTGCCCTGCGTGTATCAACATATTATCCGTTCGACGATCATACATCTTGTGTGCTTTCATCCCATCCTGCCCCCTGGTGAATATCGGGAAGACCCCGAAAGATCTGTACGGTTTAGGGGGGGCATCTTGGACTCTGAAACGTGCTGTCAGGATGGTGACAGGTTTATGATCATGGTGAAAGTTGTTTGTATAGGGAAGGGAACATGGTCAGGGATCAAGAAGGGGGGGGGGGGAGTTGAGTTAAGGGGATTGGGAAAGGGGGATTATCTAAGGCTGAAACCCGCGACAGAAGGAAAACGAAACGAAACAAAAACAGGGGATTCTGGGAGTCTGTCCAGGCTTGCAAAGGGAAAGTCAATATCTTAGGCTCTGAGCATCGTGGGGTGTTGTAGTCCTGATGGAGTTGGTAAGGGGGATTGCAGCCAGGGCATGGAGGATAGTGCGGCGGAGGGAGTTTCAGAAGGGGGGGATGAACACTGTTGGCCGGATCGAGCCGGAGGGTCAAGGCACGTGGGTGGAAAGGATGGGGAAGGAGGAGGGGGGAATCTGCTGTCGCAAACGAGGTTCATGTAGATTGTTCGCAGCTGCACGTACTTCTGAGACAGTTTTGCGATGGAAAGCAAAGCGACGCTGTGCTGTGTCGTGTTGTGTTGGATGGTTGGTGTTCGGTACGGGGACGGGGGAAGGGGGTCGAGGTGGTGTTAGTGGTGAAGACGGCAGAGGCGATGTGACACTAACACGGTGAACGCAGCGAACATAGTGACAAGCTGCAGATGCCGCTGTCGTATCGTCCCGAGCCTCTAACGGACCCCAAAAGCGACGAGACTCACCTGAGACAGAAGAATTGAAAGACGTCTCCTGCATGTCTCTCACGTATATTCCACGGATCGCATCTCTCTACCGATGCAAAGTCAAAATCCTGCGCATAGCAACCCGAGCGCCCGTTACGATCCGACCGAAGCGAGAACATTCATCAACGCCTGACCGTAAAAAGAGAGAGAGTACTGAGTAAGTGCATCCCGGGCAGAAGGGCTTGCAAGCTCATCCACCAGGGCGCACATCATACTCAGAAACGTCGATGAAACGAACCGTGGGTAACCCGAGAGAAGAGCGACACCCGCGATGAGCTGACAGCACCACTTGGGATGCCCTATAAGAGCTGAATGCCGGGCTATACACTCCACCGTAGGAACAGGGTACAGGGGGCCTAGCTATCGCCTGACAGGGCTGTGGGCTGGGGAAAGACGCCTGGAAAAGAGGCCTGTGCTGTAATGACCCTGTACTGTATCAGTCACTGGTAGTGAAGGCGAGGAGGAGGTAAGCGAGGCTGGACAGCTGAGCCACACGGCATTTGGCAGCGTCCGGATCTTGGGTCTTATGGAGGGGCCTTTAGATAGAAGGTGACGGTGCTTACGGTTCTCTTCTTTGCCCGCTTTCAGTGAATCCATCTACTAGCAAGAGTCAGGATCCATACGGAGTCCAGTGGCGCTGTCATGAACAGACAATGGTCGCTCGGATCGCATCCCCTCCCTCCGCCCACAGACCCATCCAGCGTAACAATCACATACCAAACCAAAGCCCATCCTGCGATTTTATGATTCTGTAAATAGCCGCGATGATGGAGACAAGCGACAGAAAAGACCAAGGAACTAGTACTCATTGCTACTGTATAGCGCACGATTACTACATCACACTAATGCGCTCTATGCTCTGGAAGCACCATCTCAGCGCAGCCCATCTTGGCCCCCCTCACCGTGTCCTCCAGGAATAGCAACACCAACCTCTCTCTCACTCTCGCTCTCTCTCTCATCCCTCTGAGAACAATGGGTCACCATGCAGTATCCCTCCCCTACAGTCATACCTCTCCACTAGCCGTAAGCACTTTGTCCCTGCTAGGGAATCGGCGTGCAGTAGCAGCAGCCCACCGCTTAGCCAGCCACTTAGACGCCAGCGCCAGTCTCCCTCCTCGGGCGGCCGCTGGCGTAGCATCGCGCGGGAAAACACATGCATCCCCCCCCCCCCTCAGCTTAACGGGAATTTTGATTACTTGCAGGAGAGAGAGACACGCAGGACGAAAAGAGAGGAAGCCCGATCTCGTGAGGGTGGTGCAGTCTATTTCCTGCATGTCTTTTCTCAGGTAGGCTATTGTTGGCCACATGCGGAGCCGAGATGCCGGATCTCTGTGTGTGAGGAGTTGTGTCGGTGTTGGGTCGGTGTTGGGTCTTGGCCGTTTACTCCAGGTTCTTGGGATGCAGATGGATTGAGTCACGCTGCTGAGAAGGACAATCGAGACCTCTTGCTTCACAGGGTTGCAGTCGATGAGAAACATGATCTAGTACAGTAACGCCCCCATTCCCTACACGTGTGCCAAAGACATCCATCCCACTGCACCTACATCGTCCCTTGTTTGAACCGGAGAAATCGGATTCGGGTCGCGCAAGCGAAGGAGGAAAAAAAAAAGGCATTCGAAGTTTCAGAAATCCATCCAGCCAAGGATTAAATTGTTCAAGTGCGTACATACGCCTTTTCCCCTTGTTGAACATGCTGTTTCGTTTGTATAGGCAGGGATGGCTCCTTTTAGGGCAGTCGGGAGCAGCCTGAGACCTCGACAGGGCCACGTGCATTAGTCTGCGACATTCGGTATTGTCCCGTGCTTCTACGAAAAGGAGTGAACGAAATGAATGTGTGTATGTATGTGGTTGCATTTACGATGGCGATGGCGATGGCATGGCGGGACGATGACCTGCGACAGCATGTTGGCTACTCCTGTCAGCATGCGATGGCTTCCCCCGGTCCATCATGAACAGAGCTTTGACCGGCATCCTGTGTTTTTAGTCTCGCGATGACAAGGGGTTGCTGGTAATAGTCAGTCCCCCTGGATGATGAGCCCAAGACTCTGGATCAAGTCTGTCAGTCCAGTCGGGGTCGTCTCTTAGCGAGTGTCTTAGCCATCGACAGTGGCACGTATTCCCACCACAGCCATGATCATATCATCCATCGTCTTACAGAGTTGGCCATATTCCTCAAGTGGGATGGCCCGAGCACAGCCAGCGAGCTGTCGGGATAACAACCTCCGTGCGCCTTCGTTGTCGCGTCTAGACCGCCTCTGTCTGTCTGTCTGGCTGTCTGTTAGTTAGTTAGTTGTGAATAGAATTGACTGAGTCCCAGTAACCAACAACCAACAACCAACACTTTACAGTCTCAACTGCCAACACACAATCATCAACGAGACAACCATATCTTGTCTTCTTCGTCTGTCAAGTCAGGCATTCTGGCCTCCACCAGCAAGGCCCAAGCGCGCTTCTCTCCCACCCCCAAAGTTCCCACCCACACCTCCCACGATCTTGCGCCTCCTCTTTCTCCTCCAACCTCTCCTCTCCCCCCTGTCGCCTTGTCCACTCACACAACACATGCCCTGATCCCTGACCACCACCTCCACCATCCCTCCACCCCCCAAGAACGGAAACGCCAGGGTTTCCTTGGCCCCGCGGCTCCGTCTTCCTTGGCCTCGTTCTGTCTGTGCCCTTTCGCGACTACCCGTACTCCCGTATGCACACCTCTCGACTCTGATGGGCAGGCAGAGGAAAGGCAGGCCGCCTCATCCACGACCCCGTCAGCCGCCCGTCTGATGAGGAACATAGCGGAAGCATATAAACTCCCAGACACATCCTCCTTCATCTGCTGTTTCGCCTCTCTCACTTCATCAACCATCCTCAGCATCACTATCCCCCCCTCTCAATACCAGATTTCCTATCTGTCTTTATTTCCTTGAACTGTCAGATTTTCACTTCATCGGAAACTAAAAGCTGGTCTTTATTCTCCTCTCCCTCTATTCAGCCATCTCCCTATCAACTCTCGGTCTGTCTTGATTGCCTGCCACACACACACCCCCCCAAGTTATTCTAAGCGCCCGGAACCGCCAGACGCCACACTTACACGGAACGGCAAGAAGCAATTTCGACCTTTTGTTATAAGTGCGACAGCCAATCTCACCTTTTTTCGGGAACTACGCATCTTTTTTCGATCTTCGTTTCCTCTTTTTACATCAAGAGACATCATGATTGCAAAGTCACTTGTCGTTCTTGCGGCCGCCGCTCTGGCTGTCGCAACGCCCATCAAGGAGGGACGCCGTCTTCACAAGCGATGCGGCAGCACCCCCAAGCTGCCCGTCAACGGCGATCACCGTATGTTCCGCTCCTCCCCGCTCTTCACTTAACAATAGAGACATTTTACTGACTTCCATCATCAGAGGAACTCCCCGCTCCTGAGGCTGGCCTCCGCCTCAAGGGCATCGCTCTCGGCTACGGCATCCAGAACTACACCTGCGCCTCTGCAGACGCTACCCCCGTCGCCACCGGTGCCCTCGCCGGCCTCTACGACATCCAGCCATTCTACCCCGACCAGGGTGACGCCTCCCTCGACCAGGCCACCTTCGACGGCCTCACCGCCGCCGTCATCGAGGCCGCTGCCGACAACATCCCCCTCAACCTCCTCCCCGACCTCCCCGACCGCGTCCCCAAGTCCGTCCCCGGCGCTGACGCCGTCTCCCCCTTCAACACCCCCTTCGCGCCCCTCCCCGTCCCCGGTCTGGACATCCAGCTGCAACCTATCGGCGAGCACTACTTCGACAGCAACGGCGTCCCCACCTTCAAGCTCGACTCCGGTCTGTCCATCATGTGCGCCAAGCTCGACGGCTTTGACGCCCCCGACGACTCTGCTGCTGGTCCTGGCGGCGAGGGCGCTGTTGCGTGGCTCCGCCTCGGCGCGAAGGAGGGGACTGAGGGCAACGGAACCGAGGGCATCAAGTTCGTCTACCGCGTCAACACTGGTGCGGGCAGCTCGCACGGCTGCAAGGAGGGTGGCAAGAGTGACTCGAGCTACTACACTGCTGCGTACTGGTTCTACGGTTAAGCCTTAGAGATCCAGAGATGGTGCAGACAGGCAGGCAGGCAGGCAGGCAGGGGACTTAATGTGCAAGTCTGGGGAAAAGGGTGGCTGTTTTTATTTCTTTTTATATTTTCTTTCACGAGTATCTAGATACCTCACTTTTGTCGACAGATGGAGGGTTCCCCATCAGAAGAGGAGAAGGAGGAGGAAGAGTGTCAATAGTGGCATCCTCGGGCGTTTTCATAGCTATTCAAATGGCTCACAAGATCATCACACAATCTGCGATCCAATGACTCCGTGACCTTGATGAGAAGTACAAGACGGTGTTGCCATGCTCTTGTTCGTGCTCGACTTTCCCGGGAAGCATCTTGCCCACTATCTTGAAGAACGGGAGCTATTCTTCTGTCCCGCACCATACAGTATGGCGTAAGAGAAGGCGATCTTTCACTCGACCATGTTTCGTGGACCAAACATAGAATAATCAAAACTAAGTAGTATCGCATCCCGTTAATCTCCCGTACCAACATTCACCTCGCCGCAGCCGCCTTTCAACCCTCACTTACACCAACTCCCACCGACTCACCGAGACGCCACCTATCACCACAAAAAGGCACGCCGACGTAGAACACCCAAACCACAGCTAGCATGTGAAAGGCAGGCTGTGACCGCATGGAAATCGGATCCCATGCTCACCCATGCACTGCGGTGGTGCCACAAAGGTATCCGCTCTCACCTACGGGCGGCTACAGGAATATTGGCCTCATTCCGGCAGGCGGGCGGCCGTGGTGGAGATTCTTGGCTGCCGTCTCTGCCGCTGAGGGAACAACACAAGAATACTACCTACATATTGCAGTACTGAAGGCAATCAAATCGAAAATAGATCATTCGGGTCACCCGGCACTGGCCTATTCTGGCATATGAGCAGTAAATTTTAACATGCTTACTACTAGTACGTGCACATATTCTATGACCTAGGTATTCAACAAGGTTCTAGCATGCGCTTGCGCTCGGCATCCCGTACGCAGGACTCGGGAGACAGACATGGCTGGAAGTAATGCAATCATCATGAACCTCAGCTTCTCTCATCTACTCTATCAGTTTCAGGGCCCCAAAAGACCCTCGGCCATCTCTTATACTCTCCACAGAATGCATTGCCCCATGAGCCTCGAAGCCTCTACCTTCTCATCTTCCCAAAGACGAGCCCTGCACGTCATCACCAGACTTGCAAGAAACACGACTCAAAAATGCAAGCGGTCAAAAGTTAAGAAAGATGAGAGGCAGGTATCCATCGTCATCATGTCATTCCAAATCAGAATAGGTCTGGGTATAGTCCAAGAAAACCTGGGATCGAAAACACAACAAGCGATGCCGCAAAAATGTAGTACAAAAAGAAGCGGCATGCATCATAAAGGTGTCAAAAATACACGACGAAAGCAAGACATGTTCCAAATGCCCCTTAGACTCCGCGGAACATCCTCACAATCAGGAACCACATTGCTCCGAGGAACTTGAATCCGCTCAGAACTGCCACGCTCCACAGCACAATCGTCATGTAGATGTTCGACCGGCTCAGCTCCTCGGCCTCCGGGTCGTCATCACTCGGCGTGATCTTCTCCAGTCCAGCTGAGCTGAGCACCAGCGCCGCCAGGGCAAAGTTGGTGATCATCCAGATCAGCACCACACCCGTACGGACACCGCGGTAGTAGTCCATCTGCTTCTCCTGCAGCTGAGCAGGGGTCGGAGGCTTCTTGACTTCCTTGAATTTGGTGCTGAACAGGGCAACCTCACGCTGGTACTGAGCGTTCAAGTCTCCCTCGTCGGGCAGATCAGTTTTACCCGTTCCATCCTTGGTGTTGACTGACGGAAGCTTCTCCACCTTGTCGTCACCTTTGGTACCCCAGGACACATCGTGAGTGTTACAGAAGGCATAGACGTTGAGGACGTTGGTGTAGGTCGGGGTGAGAAGCATGTACTGGATGAAAGAGGTGACCATGTGCCAGGGGTCGAACATGATGAGCGATGCGATGAGCCAGATTCCGAACGTCGACATGACCGAGATGATGAGCGTGTAGAACACCTTGTTCTCAAACAGCTCGCTGATCTCGAAGCCCTTGCCTTCAGCCTTTTGTCGGTCGATATCCGTCATGATGGCAATGACCGAGATGTAGATGGCAGCAAACATCAGGTAGCTGGACATGTTAGCAAAGTACCCTGTCTGCCAGGGAGAAGATGAAGACTCACATCATGATTATCGCCCAGAACCACACCATGGCCGTGTACAGTCTGCCCGAGCCAGCGGGCCGATTACCCATGGACAAGACGAAGCAAGTAATCAGGAAAACACCATAGAGCCACGTGAAAACGACACCTAGGATCTCTCCCGGTCTGCCGAGCAGGTTGTCGTCACCCAGACTTGTTGTCAGAATTTTGAAGACCAGGAAGAAGTTGCCAATAGCAAACCACGCGAAGATCATGTTGACCGTCTGGAAAACAAATTCGATGAAGAATGCGAATTTGCGGAAAAACGAATGGTTGGAGCGGAAGAACTTGAGGAAGTGGACAATGGCATAAATGGCAGCGAAGAAAGAACCGTTCAGCCAGCGACGACGCTGGAGAACCAGCTCAGTGACCGTGTCGGGCACATCAGTCTCGCCGTTGGCCGACTTGACGTACTGCAGGATCCAGTGGCAGTTGCGCTTGGTGACGAGCTCGAAACAGAGGATACGATCCTCGGCAAGGTACATGTTGGACTCGAACAGACCAGCATCGGCTCCACCATGAAGCGTCTCACCGAGGAAGTACTTCTCAAGCGGACCTTGGCCATTCTTGTCGTTCTGCAGTGCGACGTAGCGATAAGCGGAGAAGGCACCGGGCAAGACGGAAATGAAGCCAAAAGCAGATTCGAGTGGCTTGTCGAGAATATTGCTCATCTTGTACTCGAAGTTCTGCGTCGCAACGAGGGGATTGAGCAGGTTCTTGCCACCTCTTAAGAGATTTTAGCACTTCTTCCTATTCAGCATGTAGAACGACGAATCTTACCTTCCGAGCATAGCTTTGATTTCTCCGCAAGCGCCGCCACACATGGGCTCGAGATCGAACGCCTTCCAGAGGTGATAGATCGAGTCCTTGCCGGGTCGCGTACCGGCGTCCAGGAGAACGCAAATGTTGGGGTCGAGGACACGACCGAAAGCCTGGAAGAACCATCTATGCGAGTTGATCTTCTTCTGGTTCTTCTCCTTTAGGCAGAAGAGCATCTGCACGGGCTGGCGGCGGTGCACGAGTGAGACTACATCGTTCTTGAGCACAAGATGCGTCTGCGTGGTGTACTCGTAAATGTGTGAGGTGACGTCCTTTCCGTTGACCTGCTGCTTCGCGATACCTTCCTGGTAGACACCCATGCCGGAGAGAAGCGCCTTTGTCCTCGGGTTGATCTTACTGCGACCATCACTGACGACACAGACAACGATCTTCTTCCACGCATCCTTGCCCCAGGTCTTGCTGTTGGGTCTGTTGCACATGTACTCAATGTTCTTGAATACGCCAATCATAGTGCGCGCGAACAGAATGTCATCCTCGTTATACATGGTGACAACGATGAAGAGTTCAGTGTGGCGGGGCTTGCTGAACAGGCGTTGGCGCAGAGTGAAGTTCTCATTGTAGAAATCAGAGGGATCGCACGTTGCGGCGGTGTATCGCATGTGTGTGAACTCATCGCGCTCGCCGTGCGGATTTTGCGCGAGCATAATCGGAGGCACAGGGCAGTCGAGAACAAGGTTACCACGGTAAAGAAGGACCTGCTTGACAGTTTTCCATCTCTTGATGCCGCCTGGAGGAACAACTTGCTGCTGTGGGTTGTCCTCATATGGGTTCTGGTCGGTTGCGCCAGCAGGTGTCAGCATTGGCCGCTGGTCGTCGTAGTCGTACCCTTGGTCGTATCCCTGAGGATCCTGTGGTTGGGGTTCGTAAGGCTGGTTATAGTACGCATCATGATGCGCTTCGGGGTTGACAGCGTATTCCTGGGCCGGGTGTCGACTTGCGGCATCGTAGCCTGATAGGTTGTCTGTGGATTGCTGTTGCGAAAGGTGTCAGCGCAAGCTGTGACGGTGGCACGCGTGTTTCTTGCAGCTGGGAACTTACTGCAGCGTTCAGTGCAAGCTGGTCGCTGGAGGCGCCGTACCTCGGGTGAGGTGGCATAGGGATATCCAGCTGCGACTGGCTGTGCTGATTGTGAGCAGGGTGTTGGCCGCCGTATGGGTTATCATCGAGCTGGTAGCCTTGCATGGCGGGATGGCCTGGCGAAGGCGTCCGGTAATCCTGCCGCCTGGGATCCATTGGATCACCGTAGTAATTATCGTCTGTAAGGTGGTGATGTTAGAAAAGTTGGAAGCTTGAAGAAGTCACGAAAGAGCGCCAGGTGTGGTTTGGTGACGAAAGAGTCGCAAGTTATGCTAATGGGCTGGGGATGAGACAAAGTGTCGTCGCGCCACAACGTGCGGGTTGCCCGTTACACCGAAGACGTTGAGGTCTCGAAGGGTGTGTACGTGCGCACGATGTGTATGTTGATCGTGGTGTAGATCAGAGGGGACAAAGCGCGGTACGAAGGCTCACGTCCAGCGCAGCCGTATGGAGGACGAAGATGGGACGGCGGCTCCTGGTCGAGGACAGACAAACTCGTCGAGGTGAAAGTTGGAAGGGGGGTGTAGAAGGGGGCCATTGAGATTGAGATGGACATGGGGGAACTTGCCTAATCGATTGTAGGACATGGTCGACCGTGTTTCAAGTGGACTTGGGTTTGATGACGACCGTGTCCCAGAAAGAAAAAGTCGGAGCGAAGGACAGCGTTGCAGAGCAAGGCGGGGGACGGGTTGGAAGGGGTAGAAAAAAGATTGGAAACGAGGGGACGGGGAATGATGGAGATGGAGGTTTGGAGGTTGGAGGAGGAGCAGGTTGCGAGACGCGATGGCGATGATGATTGGGCGCAAGTGGTGAGCAGGTGCAGTGCAGGTGCTCCAGGCAGATGGAGCAGGTGGCAGAGACGGTGGCAGGGCAGGTGGCAGGTGGGAGACACCGGCCGGCAAGGTTAGCCGTCCCCTGGAATTCGAGTGACGATACAGTCGCGGTACAGTGGGTTGCCACTAAAATGCACCTCAAGGGGGCGGAGTCAACCAGAAACTCGTATGTGCGCTGGGACACTGGAAGGCATTCTTGGAGGTGGAGTGTACGATGAGCCAAGAGTTATTCCTGAGTCGTGGCATCACTGACAATTCGGTTCTCTCTATTGTGTTGCATCTGGTGGTGCAGAAGCCCAAGCACGTCGGCTCCTCTAGCAGAGCGCAGGGGGTCATCTGGCGGCGGTTTCAGGGTGATGAAGGCTTGTATCAGCCTTAGCACTGCAACTACACGGATCTCAGTGCATTTTCCCCCCGACTTTAACATGCTAATGCGCAGCGAGGCAGCCATCAGATCAAGCTTGTGAGCCTGGATTGTCGTCCTGAAGGGGGAAAAGGTGCCTCGAGTCGTCAGCGATGAGGCGCAATGCCAGTTTCCAAGTTTCCCACCTCGGAATCTGGTGCACTGCTACTGCTAGAGGTGTAGTAGCGAGGTCCGTCCAGTGTCAGTCCGGGTCAGCAGACGCTGGGCCCCTTTGTTTCAGAAGCTGCCCGTCGCCGTCCAGTCCGAACGCCAAGGGAGGGTCGCCAGCCCGCCAGCCATCCCTGGTGACGTCGCTCCTCTGCTCGCACTGAAAGTCGAGAAATAAATGTGGAGAGGGAAGATCTTCAGGGGCCACCAGCCAGGATGGGAATCTCGTCAAGAGAGATATGGATGCTCATTTCATCTCGCTATCTCCTCCACGGTCCACTTGACCAGCACACGGCAAGATGGCCGGTCTGCAGGCCGGTCTAATCCGTAGAGTCTGCCTTCATCCAGTCTTTGGTTTGTCTGAGCGGATAGGCTGTAGATCATGCGCCCGTGTCACCTGTCGCCAGCCTCCAACCCTTCCGCATCTTTGCTCCCTTTGCCGCCTCTCACCCAATCACGACCCTCCATCGGCTCTTACTGCCACCACTGCCACCTTTTTCCTGTTTCCCAAAATAACTCCAGATCTCACGCCACATATTGTCGCCACAATCAAGACGCTCAGCCTCGTCCATCTTCACCTCGAAACTTGGCAAACTTCGAAGGCACTTTGCCGCTTCACATGAAAGCCGAGGTTGTCATAGGATGAGATGGATCAGAGAACCGAGTTTGGTATTCAAATCGTGGAGACAATTAGAGGCGATGCACCATGATGTACGAAGTTGATTCGACGATTGCATGGTCTCAAGTGCCACTGACTATCTGTGCGCCTCTTCTGCTCACTCTGGGAGACTAATAACCAGTAGCAGCCCGCGAGGCTCAATTCCAGGAATATAGCAAGCAGAGTAGACAACCAAATACTCAGTAGGATATGTTGTCTTGGGACAGGTGATATAGTATGGCAAATAAGAGGAATAGCCACGGGCTTCAAAGGGGTGTTCCTCCTCGAAGTCGAGAAAGTTGAGCATAGGATTCTGGATTCGGTAACCCCTCTCAGTTCGAATGAGTAAGAAGCTGTGACATGCGAATTTGCACTTATTTTCATACGAGTCTGTTTGCATCTTGTAAGTTGTCTGAGGTCAATGGGCTCTCCTCGCTGTTACCCCACCATCTCATCCGCTCCGCTCTGTAGCTGGTAGCTCCGGCCGACCACCTCATACTGCGGAACATCCATCAACCTCTTCCTTATAGTTGCGCTAGATTGAGTCTATCACCCACATCTTGACCTCATCTACATCTCAAAACAATATCCACAGGGCGTTTGGGAACGTGAAGAGAATCAAGGGTCGTCGCCGTGTCCCGCCTGGCTACGTCATCGGACGCTGTTCTTCCGAGAATCGGCAACGTGGGGGATCTCAATTCCAACCTCATCTCTACACGAATTTGATAGTTCGGGGGGATTCGCAAGGATGAATGCACAAGCCAAACACCTCTTTCAGAAGGCATGGGACCTCTATGAGAAAACTCCCTCAGATCAACGCCTAAGTACATTCAATCAAGGCCATCACCGAGAGGTACATCTAACCACTCATATCTCACGATAGTCATTGGCATAGCCGGCATCCCAGGCTCAGGTCCGCAATCTTCACCATGTTCAACACTCTTTCACTGATTGACCGTCCACAGGCAAGACAACTCTCGCCAAGTCCATCACAGCCAGCCTCAACGAGCACGCCCTCACCCTCCAGCGCGGCGAACCTCCCCCAGCGGCGTTCCTCCCGATGGACGGCTTCCACCTCTCCCGAGCCGAACTGGACGCCCTGCCGGATCCAGAAACCGCCCACGCCCGTCGCGGCGCCGCATACACCTTCAATCCCACCAAATTTCTCTCTCTCCTCCATTCGTTGCGCTCCAGCCCCTCTGACCCAATACACGCTCCCTCGTTCGATCATGCCGTAAAGGATCCCCGCGAAGGCGACATCACCATCCTTCCGTCACACCGCATCGTGGTTGTAGAGGGTTTGTACCTCACGCTGGATGAGGATGTGTGGAGAGACGCAGCGACGGTGTTCGACGAGGTATGGTTCGTCGAGGTGGAGAGGGAAGTGGCGAGGCGGAGGTTGAGGGAGAGGCATTTGAAGGCGGGGATTGTAAAAACACTCGAGGAGGGGGACAAAAGAGCAGTAGAGAATGATCTGGTTAATGGGGAACAGATACTCGCAAAGAGGGTGAGGGTGGATGAGACGGTATATTCGAAGGAGGATGGGTCGTGGGTGCACGAGTGAGGATCTGGTGCACGAGTGAGGCGTGATGAGTATGCAGCGCTGCACCTTGCATGATAGAAGCCTGGTGGTATTAATGGACAAGCCAGAATGCTCGCGTGCTGGTAGATGAAAAGACTATGCTACGCTGACTGAAATGATATGCCAACCCTC
The DNA here is from genome assembly GCA_023628655.1 of Sarocladiaceae sp. R1802. Classification (NCBI taxonomy): domain Eukaryota; kingdom Fungi; phylum Ascomycota; class Sordariomycetes; order Hypocreales; family Sarocladiaceae; species Sarocladiaceae sp. R1802. The sequence goes on from JAMAKF010000001.1 coordinate 512,069, forward strand.
CAAGAATTCATTGTAGACTTCAGCAATTGCTGGGAAATCGTCATCCTTCAATGACCTCCTCCATTCGAGCTCTGCTCTTCAAAGCCCATTCCATCCTCTTTGTGCATGACAGGATCAAGCCGCTTTCTGCGCATTTGTCAGCTCCGTCATCTCCGGCGCCAGCGACGTCCCCGTTCCCTTTCTCGTCGCCAGTGCCTTCTTCCACACCTCTTCATCTTCCGCTGGCCTGCCGTGGCCCTCCAGTCCCAGGACCTCCATCAGCTCCGGCATCTCCGTGTGGTCCCGCGTCGACCGCATCCTGTGACACCAGCTGACCTTCTTCTCCTCTGCATGACCCTCCCCTGCACCATCGATGCTGCTGGTATTCGCCGAACCTGCGCCAGCGAGGCCTGTGTCAAGGGTGTTGGTGTTGCTGGGGTTGTTCTTCTGCTCGTCCTGAGGTGTGGTGATGGGCGTGGCGAGGTCGTATGGCTCGAAGAGGAACTCTCCTCCAACCTGCCTATGATCACCTGCTTTGAGAGCCAGCCCATTGCTGATCTGCCTCAAGCCCTGACCAATACTCGAGAGTGCTCCGCCCAACATGCCCTTGCGCATGTAAGCCGGCTTCTCTCCCGGACTCAGCGTCTTGACCATGCCGAGAGCTGAGAAGAGCTGGCCCTTGGGGTCGGTGTATATGGGGAAGGGGCAGTTTGTCTCCTTCGAATACATGTCGATGAGACGGGGATCGCCGCAGCCGACGATGGTGATGAAGGTGCTGACGGGGAGGCGGAGGAGAGATTCGGTGGTAATGGACTCGGCGAGGGTGCGGAGGTACTCCTGGCAATTCTGGGAAAGGGGTCAATTAGGGAAGTAGTCACTGCTGTTGATGATGGACTTACACCGCAGAAGAAATGGCGAACAAAGACAACAAGGACTCGCCTGGGGACGTTGGGTCCCGTGTAGAGGCTCTTGAAGGTATGCGTCTTGCCATCCTTGTCCAGCACGATGTAGTTCTCGGTCTTCTTCAGCAAGTCTGGCGACGGCAGCTCATTCGTAGTCTGGACTTGGCCCTTGAAGTCCTCGGGCCTCTTGGTATCGATGTCGAGGCTGCCGCCGGATACCCTGCACGCACTGCCGCCATTGCTCGTCGCTGCGTCCGGAGCAGGGGCCGACGAGTCGGCAGCCGGGATAGTTGAGTCGGCAGCGCCGTTAGGAGGCACGGTGACGTCGGTAGGTGGCACAGTAGCGGCTCCAGCCGGCACGGGCTTGTCTGCTGCAGCTGCAGGGTCCATGATGTATGTTTGTGCACGTACGGCGTATGCAGTGGCTGGTCGTCTCTTATGATTTGTTGTGGTCTGGATGAGGACCACAGTGCTTCTGAAAGGGTGACCAGAAGCGTTGTGTCGATCAAGGAGGGGTACAGGTTCGAAAGAGAGCGAAGGGGGCCGAAATAAGCAGAGTAAAGGGATGGCGCTTGCTGAGACGAAAGGAGAACACACAAGCGTCTAGATTAGGATCGAGGTCGTGGTAGAGGATGAAGTGGAGGCAGAGAGAAGCTGGAGGTTGCAAGTTGGAGGGAAACTTGGAACTTGGCAGGGCGACGACACGCCATGGCCGCAGCTCAGCCTCAACACCCGCAACCCACTGAAACACGGACCTCGTGTCAACGACGGCCACGATGAAAGCCGTGCGGGACAATGTATTGTTCTATTGCAATGTCGTGACTATAATATTGTCTCACTGCTGAACAACAGCTGAAGCGCCAATAAGTACTACCTACTCTCACCTTCACTGATCATAAGGCTATCGATCGGTACCTTAGTGGGAAACGTACCCTGTATACTGCCACTGCCTGCGAGCGTGTGCGACATGTGGCACAATAGTTTGCAAGAGACGGAATAGAAGGAAACCCGATCTTCAAATATATCACATATTATTGCTTGTCAAATTCATAATTCTATAAAATAGCAATCCCCTGACCCGTGCGGTCATGACTTACACTGGTCTTTCAGCCATTCAAGCGTCGGCCCCACCTAAAACTCATTCCCGCGAAAAGCTTCACTTGTCACTCTCACCCATCTCCGTCAAACAGAATCGCAGCATTTTAGCAATACAACCCACCTGTCTACAGCCATGGATCCTACAAATGGCGGCCTCATGGCCATCAACCTTTCGGACTCTGAAGACGAGGCGCAGGAGACTTCAGACATGCACCCTCGTGAACGTAAGAACCAGCAGTCCGAGGAGGCTTTCCAGGCCATCAGGGACGAGTACAAGGCGAAGGTCGAGAATGGAGAGGTATGCCACATGAATAACTAGTGCCTCTAAAGGATCAAGTCCATATGATGGCTAACAAAATGCCCAGATTCACCAACATATCCGCCCCATCGTTGAGGGCACGAATAAGCAGCATGTCCAGGAAGTCGTCCACGCCATCGAGGAGCTCTACTTCTTCCGCAGGTACCAAGAAGCCGCTGACCTGGCGACGAAGGTGCTGAAAGAGTCTCGAGGGCTTGATGACCATGGCGAAGTGCGCCAGCAGCTCGAGACTTATGACAAGAGGTGCAAAGCAAAGGCGGAAAAGTGATCGCACTCAGAAGCTTGCCTGCTGCACCTGCGGCGTCGAGAAGATACTCAGGACTACGGGCTCGTGCACCGTACTTGAAGCATGTATGTCCTGTCTGGAGGTGCTTCAACAGGTCGCCCTCGCTAGGCTACTCGTCTCGGGCGAGAATGACGGGCACTTCACTTGATTGGGCAATTTGACAGGTTGATCGCCATGCCCTGACGCCCACAGCTGGTCTCTTCTCTCCCTTTCCTGGCGATGACCACTTCTCTAGGCAAGCGATCTGTCGGCGAAGTGCTACGGACATGGTTACGACCTGCACACCGCTCTTGTTCACCAAGAACCGGCTATGGCGCATCACCAACCGCAGGATCGGGGACCGTCTAGACATGACCAGAACATGTCTGAGCAAAGAAGAAATTCCGGCGTGCTTAATATGTTTCGCCGGCATAGATGCATACATCAGACTTCTTGAGGTTCTCGAGTGCCACGAGATTCCGCTTCAAGGCTCACTAGGCGACGACACCGAGGATGAGCCTCACCATCCGATTTGCACATTGCCTATTCTCCCACATATGGTAATGGTACCGATCCTCAAGTTGTGTTTGCCATTGATGGCGATGTGCAGATATCGCTGGCAGACCATGGATAGAGCACGAATCACAGACTAGCAATGGTATCAATCTTTTGTTCATTTAGGCCTAGCAATAGCCAACTACCGAGACTTCTGTGACTCTTAGTAGTCGTCACCCCTGCTGATGACCTCCTTAACGTTTGGTCGGATCAGGATAGTCTGGAGAGAATGTCAGTGACTTGCAGGAATTCATCAGTAAGATGTGCAGACTTACGTGCTCAAATTGTGCTGTGTACGAGCCCTTCTTGTCTACCAAGGGCGGGTATGCCTCCACAATGCCGTTGTTCACCAGGCTGTTCAACTGTTCACATGTCAGTAACGCCCTGTCAAATCCCATACTAATTCAGCACTCACGCCCAGTAAGTATTTCTCCTGCCCAAGACGGTCCAGGAATCGCCTGCAGAAAGGCAACGTTCCGAAGTTCTTGTTGATCACGTTCAGCAGCGACTTTGCCGACGACAGCCTCAAGTCCGCATGGTGCGCATCGCCGACCTTGGCGTAGTGCGAGCACTCCAGGTCATCCCTCACGTAGCCGTTACCTGTCGATCCGAACGTCTCAATCGCAAACACGTCGCCCTCCTCCATCTTCGTTTGGTCGTTGGACTTGACGATTGGCACGGCTTTCGTGCCGTGGATGCTGTAAGGAAGGATGTTGTGGCCTGTGAGGTTGCGGATGCTCTTGATGGGATACGTCTGCCCATCGAGCTCGATCTCGTAGCTCTCCATCGTTTCCTGGATGATGCCACCGATCTCGCCGACGCGAGCGTCGATGCCTGCTTCCTTCACACCCGCCTCGGTAGCTTCTTGGACTGCTTTGAGGAGGTTGTCGTACTTTGACTCGAAGGCGACAGTGAAGGCTGAGTCGACGATGCGGCCGTTGACGTGGACGCCGATATCGACCTTCATCACGTCATTCTGATCCAGGACCATCTTGTTGCCGGAGTTGGGGTTGTAGTGCGCTGCGATCTCGTTTCTGCTCAGGCCGACTGGGAAACCCATACCGGCTTTAAGCGCATCGCCCTCCTCGAGGCCCTGGTGGCCGACGAGCGCTCTAACAGAGTCCTCGATGTTCTCCGCGATCTCGATAAGCGACTGGCCCGGACGGATCGTCTTCTTCGCATATTGCCTGACCTGTCTGTGCACCTCAGCTGCTTCTCTGTAATCCTGCAGGAAGTCGGAGTTGAGGTTGTCTAGGTGGCGCTTCTCCTCGTCGGTGGTACGGTAGGCGTTCTCGTTGAGGTACTCGACCTCTTGGCCAACGGGGAAGGGCTTGTTGGCGAAGAGCTGTTTGAGGGGCACGCGCGGCGGTTCGGATTGGACGGAGGGGTTCTTCTTCTTCTTCTTCTTCTTTTTGTTCTTCTTCTTCTTGGCGGCACCGGTAGCGGGGGCGGTGCCGTCGTCAGCCTCGTCCTCGGAATCGTCACCGTGCTCCTCGTCGTCGCCGTTGGCTGTGGGCTTCTCGTTGGCGCCGTTGGGTTTGCTGTCGTCGGAAACTGCGGGAGGTTTGTCAGTACGGCGTTAATGGCGACTGGTTGCACTGGCTTTAGTAGGGATAGAGACTTACCCTTGAGGTCCTTAAGACCCTCGGTAGCTTGGGCAGCCATGTTGAATAGATGCGTGGCGTGCGCAAGGAAAGGATTGAACTTTTCGAAAGTTGAGGCTTCAAGCTGAGAAGTGGTGGCCCGAGAGGTTGTTAGTGAGCAGCCCCGCGGAGATCTGACAAAAAGAAAAGTGCATCTACACACCAATTATATCAACAAAAGGATGCGTTTATTCAGTCAGGCTTTGCTGCCCCACCATCTGCCAGAATCCCGCATCTAGCCTGAAATCTTGGCCCACGCCAGCGGATAATGGCGGTTCGCGATGTGTAAGTTGTCTCACAGCGATCACACCCATGTCCATCAGTCTTGTCTCACCCACCGTTTGTGGTGGTCGTGAGGGAAGGAGGTGTTGGAGAAAAGAAGTGAAATAAACCTGCACTTCGAGGTGTACCAAATACGGCGCCTGCCTGGATTTGAGTCTAGAAAGCCCCTTCACTACTAGTACCTTGGGTGTTTACACAGCCTTGAGCTCACGTGGCTATCATCACTAGTTGACCTCATAGGTACGGTTTTCCAGGACTCATCATACAGTTTAATACGAGCGATCGCTTGCAAAATATTGGTCACATTCCTCGCTCCGCTGGGGACAATGCAGTAGTTTGGAATGGCTTCTTGTCGACGTCAACTCAGCCACTAACACCATGGCGTGTGTGTGCCGACAACTTCGGACTGCAATCAGCTCGCATACTAGCTATGGTTGAGGCAATCAAGTGACACTTGTTATTCGTTCTTAAATTGACTGATTTATAATGCCTTCGCTATCATGTGTGGTATATGCGTTCAAAGTTGCCGAGTCTACGAACGGAGGTGCTTACAAATCCCAATGTCGTGATCTATGACACCTTTTTCATTGTAAGCTGAGCAAGTTTCCAATATGATAAAAGGCACTGTCAATGCTCCAGAAGATATTTTGTAGGACAATAGGATCTCACTGTGCTCAATTGATATACTTGTTCACTACCATGGCGCCAATCCGTACTGCTATCATCGGCCTCTCCGCCTCCGCCAAAACCTCGTGGGCGGCTGGAGCTCACCTCCCATATCTGACTTCAAAGACTGGCCAGAAAAAGTATGAAATCGTCGCGCTCTTGAATTCGAGTGAGAAGGCCGCTCGGGCCGCCATCGAGGCTTTTAAACTTCCTGACTCCACGAAGGCGTATGGCGACCCGGAATCGCTGGCTGCTGATCCTGATATTGACCTAGTCGTGAACTGCACTCGTGTCGACGTGCACCACGGCACTATCCTACCCAGCGTCAAGGCTGGAAAGAGCGTCTACGTTGAATGGCCCTTGGCGCAGGATGTCAAGCATGCCAAGGAACTGGTCGACACCGCTAGGAAGAGTGGCAGCCAGACTGTCGTAGGCATCCAAGGCCGCCTCGGGCCAGTCAACTTGAAGATCCGAGAGATCCTAGAGTCTGGAAGAATCGGCAAGGTGTTGAGCAGCGAGTTCCTGGGATATGGTGGTACAAACGACAGAGTCTTGATCCCGCATACGCTATCGTACTTTGGAGAGCGTGCCGTCGGCGGCAATGTGTGGACGATCAACTACGGCCACTGTCAGTATCACCATCTGCTCACCTTGAGACTACGCGCGCTGACTTGATGTTGCAGTGTTTGACCAGGTCCAGCATATCCTGGGAGATTTCCAGGACCTGCGCGGACAGTTCCAGCTCCAGCGGGAGATGAAACTCAAGGACAACACTGGTAAAGTGGTCGGCTCGGTAAACTCAGAGATTCCAGACCTCATCATCAACACAGCGACACTAGCCGGCTCCGATATCGCCAAAGACGGGGCTACTGTGTTGACTAGATTCCGTCGTGGACAGCAATTCCCAGGCACGCCTCCTCTAACCTGGACCATCAACGGAGAGCTGGGCGAAATTCGTATTCTGGCATGGGGCGGCACAGCGCTGCATGCTGGAGGTTACGATAAGCCTGTCACGATTGAGGTGCACGACTTTGCCTCGGATAAAGTGACGCCGGTAGAGTGGAAGTGGCAGGACTGGCAGGAGGAGCTGCCTGTTATTGCGAGAAGCGTAGGAGCTGTATATGAGGCTTTTGCGGATGGTAAGAAGGTTGCTGGATTTGAGGAGGCCCTGGTTCGTCATGAGCAATTGGAGAAGACACTGGAGGGATGGCATGCGTGATTGTAAGTGAATCTGTATTCATCAGTCCTGATGGCGGGTATCCTTGCTTGATCCGTACGCTTTGGCGCTTTTCTAGCTGTGCATTCGCGAACACGGCTTGTGAGAGACTCGATCCCCAGATTGAGATGGCCATCGAGCACTGTTGAAGAAGGCAAGTATATCGCACATCATGATGCGGTTCAACGTCAAACGTGGAGAAAGCTCGGTATTGATGGAATCGACTGGAGGAAGAGGCACACGACCATCTGCGGCCTCTCCGCATCGCCACCCAGAATCTCCATAAAAAAGAGCGCACTCCATATTTATCAAGTCTCTCCGCCAATCAGAGACTTCTGATTTCTCTCTCCATCCCGACCTGTTTTCGCGCTGCCGCACACGATCTTTGCCGTTTGCAGCTTAGACACTACCCGATCTGACATAGCGTTGTCTCTTTTTCCTCCCCTCGGCCGGGATCCCCAGCGAACCAGAGCCAAATCACTTCCGAACATGGGCAAATTTTCGGTTTCCGGACTTTTCATTTGCTTGTGATGGCTGCCCTTTTTTTTCTCCCCTCTGCCGTTCCGCCGTAGAACCCGTCGCCTACAGCCGGAAACTTCAGGCACTCCCGCGGCTCAAAGTCCCACATGCGCCTCCCTGAAAAACCCGCACACGCCTTTTAGTGTCGCCTCTCTCCTCCCCTTGTCCACAAATGAATCACTTCTTAGATTTGGATCTTTATCTTGTTTTCTTTCTTCGAAACATAATCTGTGCACCTAGACGACCTTCCACGATCATCACCACGAACCAACAAGCTCTTCAACCCTAGAAGGAGTGCATATCATCACCGACCGCAATCACACGGACTCTTCGCATCAAGGGAATCCCTGCTCAAGAATCACCCAGCGGCACGCGCTCGAAATTACAACCACCAGGGGAGTCACGACCACAAAGAAAAGAGTCACCTCCTAAATCGACTCTTTCCCGACTCTTCCTCCTATCCGCCACCTTTCCCTACTTCACACGCTGCCACAGGTAGCCACACCGTCACAATGAAGGTCTTCTCGAACGCCGTTACCTTCAACTACTCCTGGGACGAGGTCTCAACAGCAAACTGGCAAAAGTATGGCCCTTGGAACAACAAGTCCGAGCACGTCATCGCTGTCGACACCGTCGCCCGCTCCGTCGACCCAAACACCGGCATCCTCCGCACCGAGCGCCTCATCACCTGCAAGCAGTCTGCACCCGAGTGGCTCAAGACCTTCCTCGGCAATGCCGACGAGAGCTACGTCTACGAGGCCAGCTACATCGACCCCAAGGCCCGCACGCTCACGATGGTCTCACACAACTTGACGTGGAGCAACTTCGTCACCGTGCAGGAGGAGGTTGTCTATAGCCCGCTCGGCCAGTCACAGACGCAGTTCAAGCAGAGCGCCAGGATTACCGCGATGGCTGGTGGCTGGCAGCGCATCAAGAACAGCATCGAGGACTGCCTCGTCACGCGATTCAGGGAGAATGCCGTCAAGGGCCGCGAAGGCTTTGAGCGCGTCCTCGAGATGAGCCGCATCGTCTTCGCCGAGGAGAAGGCGAGGCAGCAGCAGATGATGGCGGCATAATCGTGCCTGCTATTCAAGTCTGCTGTTTCGGCGTGTTTTAATCTCAGCATCACCACTTTTGCGATATCTTTTTCGAGCGCTGCATCGGAGCAACGGGTTTCTTGATTTCAGCGAATAGGCGTTGGGGACACATCAAAAGTTCGAACGATACAAATGGCATGAAAGCCTTTCATAGAGCTCGCGTCATATAGAGCGGGCTTGTTTTACATTAGACGACTCGAAGCATAGAAGTCTTATACAATAGACACATGACCTATACCGAACAACCCCTTGACATTTCGTGATTTTTACTACCTGATGCGTACAACTCGTGGACAATCACCGGCTGCGGCAGGTATGGGAACTGCTGCAACATAGACTGGCGATACCCAGCGACACATTCCTCGAACGGAATCAGGATACACCACAGACACTAAGTACAGAATAGGATCAGACTCGTTATGCTCCCTTGGCCCCAGGAAATCATGACTTCGCCATCTAGAATGCTCGCAACAACACTTGCCTGTGCACGACAGTCCCTTCCTCACAGCTCTTCCTCGTCTTCCTCAGCAGCCGCAGCGATTTCAAGGCGAGCGAGAGCTTCCTGTAGACGATTCTCCGGGCAACTGATCGCTCCTCGACGAGCTCCCACGCTGCTGCTTCTGCATTCTCTCGTACCACTTCCCCCCTCGCGAATCATCAGGTGACGGCGGGCCATCTTGGAAGGCCGGATGTCGAGCCCATTCAGACGGCGGCTGATGTCGTCCTTATCGTATTTGTCGACTTCCTTCTCGCGACTACGCTTGATGCCCCGGGACTGGCTATCGCTGGACTGCCGTAAAGTGCCCCTTAGTTCGTCTTTCTCGTCCACGTCCTGGCCCGCCGAGGCTTTGGATGATCTCCATAGGGGTACGATCGCCTCCTCGCTGGATCCAGCTTCGGCTTTGCAGATGACTGGAGGAGTGCGACCTTGGACCGTGTCATGCTTCCCAAAGACCGGGTCGTCGAGCATCTCGTTTTCGGCATCGCGTCCCTCTTCAGTGTCAATGTCGACGTCCCGGTTCTCTGCTCCAGTGCAAGCCTCTCCATCAGCCTCATGCCCACTTTCCCATGTCCCACTTTCGTATATGGTGCTATCGTCTTCTAAGAACTCAAGCGCTTTCCTCAAGAACTCTCTCATGTCTTCGGCGCACTCAAGGTCTAGATCCTCCACCTCCAGGTCTTTGAGCCCTGCCTTGAGCTCCCTCGATAATGGCCTCCAGATCCGAACGATGTCCAAGATTTCTTCATCAGTGGACCTGGTCAATATTGCAACGCGCTTGAGGAACGCCTCCAACGAGCACTCGTTCCCGGGTACAAAGCGCCATAAAGGGTGCCAGAGCCGCCGCGCTTTCCACTCCGCAGTGACCTTCGCCCACGCAGTCGCCTCGCAGTCCCAGCTGCGAGCCCATAACATATCGCCAGTTTGCTCGCGATCTTTTCCGACAAAGCCACAGAAGTCCTTGGTGTCGTTGCAGACCTGCAGTAGGAACGTCGGATACATAGGGTCGCGGACTGGACCGAAAGCACGCTTGCTGAAGAAGTCGTGGCGATGGGAGCTTTCATTGCAGTGACATCGCCTCCAGACTGGATGAAGAGATTCCGTGATAAGACAGTAAGGAATTGGAGAAGTGTGGAGCAGACAGACCTCCTTCATGTTGGATACGTCCATGGTTGGAGAGTAATCCGATGTGGACGCTGACGTCGAATCGAGTGGTATTTGTTCCGGCGCTCACTGGACCAAGAGGTAGATAGGGAAAGAGAGAGAAAACATGAAGTTGTCCAGAAGGACTGCAGGGAAGTAGACAGAACCGTGTATTTGTACCGATGGGCTGCTGCATTGGTATAGTTCCCGTCCGTTGTTTGTAGTTCAAGTCGTGGTTGCTTCGCTGCGCTTGCTAGACATACTCGCTCCAACTTCCAACGAAAGCTGTATGGTGAAGAACAACATTTGGGCAACGTATGTGTCAGCGCAAAGATCGCTCACACAAACGACTGGCAATTGGTCTCTCGCTGTCCACGTCGCCAACGCGGCGCGTTTCAACGGCTCTGCTGTAGTTTGCGGCTCAGCCCCTGCTGCCGTTCGACATGTCATAATGACCATGGGCGGAGAGAGCTTTCCCACTGCTGGTCATATCGACAAACCATTCGGAGAGTAACATGATGCTCAAAATTTGACAGACTTGGAACAGTCGAAACTTCTCCAGCGGTTTGGTACGCCATCGTGCCGTGAGCGGATAACCCATGGAAGGCGATCAACCAGGCGTCGAGATATATGGTACGAAGAAATGCGTCGACTGGCAGAAGAGAAAAGCCTAAATGACTATGGGATCCGATTTAGGACAAACACGGGCGAAGACTGAGCATACCGGCAACTGTATCGCTTTGTTCTGCGCCATCCAACGGCTTGGGTTTACAGAGGAGACTATTGTTGGCATATCCCAAGTGCCAAGAAGCCTGGAAGCCAATTCTAATGTCATTTAGTGTATTGTAAAGATCATCCAGCAACGCTTTACGATCATCGCGAATACAGAGCATAGTCTTGCTCTGGAATAATGGTATTGCCCGCATGGCCCTACTTCACGTCCGCTACAAGCCCATTTCACCACAGCAGCGTCATTCTCTCACGCCATCGTCAAAGTGCCTGCCTTGAGGATGCGACAGCAAAGAGTCGCATGACTATTTCGGCGCTGCAGGGTAAGACCAGGATTTCACCGTAGGATGAACTGGATGAGACTTTACGATACGGGCGCTATGGGAGGCGCTATGACAGCATCTGCTATAGCGAATAATGCGAGAAAAGGTGGGTGGTGATGGCGGGAGGGAAAAGAAGAGGGCTGTCATTTAGAACAGTAACTCCATGCATAGACCTTGCACGAAATAATTGAGTTGTGGCAATGTGCAGAGTTGTCATGATGTAGATCATAAGCTGAATGCAAGGCATCCAAAATCTGCACTTCAGATGTCAAGTTTCACAGTCGTCCGGGGTGTGACCCCTATTTAGAAAGAGTAGGATCGAGAGGGAGAAAAAAAACCTTTTTCTAAACACAGTCAAGGGCAGAGGAATGCGTGACACCCCGTCGTATGTGATGGTAAATGAGACGTCTCTGCAGATATGGGGAACTTATACAGACTAGGCGAACACGATGTATACGGACGGGGGCCTGTATGTGCGCGTGTCATGCAAGCGGCGGTTCATACGCTGCGGCTCGGGAGTAGGCGAGCAGGGGTGCAATATTCCAGGGATGGGCCTCGTCTTCACTTTTGAGACGTAGGGCTTCATGCTATGAAGAGACATGATGATCTAGATAGTGAGTGAATCTGATAGCGAACATCTTCTTGGGTATATAGGATGATCATAGACCGAGGCTAGTAGGTCAAGGCTAGACAAGGAAGGAAGCGCACTTAACAGCCCCAGCGTGGTTTTGATAGGAGAATAGCGGAGTATGCTTAGTAGTTAGTTGAAAATAGCCTGATTTTGCCCGTAGCTAAATTCGTGTCTCTCGTGATGACAGTGCTTCCATATTGTGGACATGGCTATGCCCAAGGCCTGCATTTTACCTCCTTAGCTAGCCGAGACGAGCCATGCGTGATTCAATGCCTTGGCAAGGGGACAATTCAAGTGATGGTAGTGAGTAGCTGGTCTCTCAGCTCCTTTAGCTCTACGGACTTAGTGCTCAGCAAGCAATGACTCTTCCGAGGAACTATCTGAGAGAGCGAGGGACATGCGCCACAAGTACTAACCTTGACGTGAGAGGCGATCTCAGACTACCTCTGTCGACTGATATGCCCTTTACAGCACTGTAGGCTCTGTGAATCTCAGCACAATCTCCTCAGAAGGACCGACGGGGTTCCCGTCTCTCTAGACACGCTCGGTCCATCTGCGCTGCGACTGTTGCAGGGATCATAGCGCCCCGAGAAAATACGCCAATCCCAGAACCACAGAATAGTGAGCCCAAAAGAACCATTCGAGGGTCCATGAGACCCGACCGGATGGAAGCGAGACTATACGATGTGGTGGTTCGGTTTAGGAGCGTTGCTATAAGAGATTGTTCGTAGCCTTTCGAAATCTTCTTCCAGGCTTTTCGTGAATACTACTCATGGTTCTGATATTGGTTCTCAACCACTTACACTCATTTTGCTTTGACTAAAAGGGTTCAATTTGGACCTGTCGTCACGATGCGCCACGCACTCCTGCTTGCTTTGCAGGCTGTGGCCTTCGTTGCGACGCCGAGCCACGCGCTGCCGCGTAATTTTGCAGGCGACAACTTTGGTGTTGATAACAGCGTGTTCAACGCGAGTGATTACTTCAGTCCCAATAATGCGAAGGGGTCGGAATTGCGGCCGGCCAAGAGGCAGGATGGTGGCGGTACGAGGGAGTTGCGCATTCTCCCACTGGGCGCATCCATCATGTCCGGTGTGGGATCGAGCGATGGAGCCGGGTAAGTTCATATTGAGTCTGTGAGGATCTGAATCGTACGCTTACTGGATATAGTCTGAGGAAACACTTGCGTTCTGCGCTGAGAGTGGAGGGTTTCGAGGTGAACATGGTCGGCTCGATCCGGTCTGGAGAGATGGTCGACAACGTATGTGGAACAATCCTCTTGCTTCAGACAGCTTCCTCCACTGGTATTGAATGTCTTTGTACTGATCAATTTGCAGAATCACGAAGCTGTTCCTGGAGACACGATTGTCATGATCCACGACCGCGTCAAGAGGGCTGTCACTTACAAGCCCAACGTTGTCATCATCAACGGCGGAACCAATGACGCAAATCTTAACATTGACATTCCCAACGCTGGCCTGCGTATGCGCCGCGTGCTCAACGATCTCTGGGCAGGGAAGGACATGGCCGAAACTTGTATCATGCTCTCGACTCTGCTCCCTACCAGCGACTCTACTGGCTCCCGCACCCGCCTTGAGATCAACGCCCAGTACCGCAGCCTCGTGTCGGAGCTTTGGTCGACTGGAAAATGCATCTATCTCGCCGACATGGATCCCGTGAACGGGGCGGGTAATGGTTGGATCCGCCTGCCCGAGGACTTTAGTGCTGGGGAGACCGTCAAGATTCACCCAAACGACGAAGGGCACAAGAAGATGGCTTCGATCTTTTTGAACGCTATTCTGAGAGCGCAGAAGAAGATCAAGCCTGCGGGTGAGATCACCGTCTCGCCGAACGGGTGTGACAAGCAGTACGGAGACGGTATCTATGCCGGTGGCCTCACTCAACGTGGATCAGGAGTAGACGACGGCATCTACTACCACGAGACGCTCAGCAAGGGCGTCGTCCTTAACCTGACCAGCGAATGGGATCGAAACCAGTGGCGATTCGCTCGTCTCTTCTCGCGAGACTACGACGATCTGGTGGCCTGGTACGAGAAGACGGAAGATAAGCATGTGTTTGCTGTCTGGAAGAACCTGGGCTCGGAAGATAAAGGCAAGGCTGGACAGTTCCGCCAGATCACTGACCTGGATCCCAACATGTTCTGCAAGCCGGCTGGTATTCGCTTTATTGACATGAATGCGGATGGTCTGGATGACATTGTGTAAGTACAAACCCCTGACTGTGCCTACAGACTGGATGGCCTCGCTGACGGATGTGTTCAGCTGCATCAACGCCGAAGGTGTCGCTTATCAGGTTACCAACGACGGTAAAGGCAGTGGCAACAACCCTCCTGGCTTCAAGCGTCACTCCTCCGACGCGAAGATCAAGGACTCCGAAGGCTATCCCCAAGCTCGCGTTGTCCTGGCTGATATCGACGGTGATGGCCGCGGTGACTACGGTATGACCGGCCCTTGTTGGTGAAGCATGACGGCAATCTCTGACAAAGGGTTACAGGAATCATTGACGATGGAGGCAATGTTCACTTTTGGCGCAGTGGTGGCACCGGCGACGTTGCAGAGTACTGGCAGTCACTTGGTCTTCGCTTCCCTGCCAAGGGCATGGGCGATGTTCGTGGTGTTCGTTTCGAGGACATCAACGGTGATGTGAGCTTTCCTTACATCTTAGATTCCATGATGCCTCGCTGATAGTATTACAGGGTCGTGATGACTGGCTGTGGGTTAGCGATGTCGGGCAGACCACGACTTGGACCAACGCCCGCAGCTGTGCCTCTGGCAAGATCGGAGACGGCCTCAACGTTGCCTGGCGGCAGGGATTCCTGAAGGGACAGAGCAGCGGACCGACGCATAATGGTATGGCCGAATATGCAAAGGGTGACGAGAAGTATCTTCGGGACAGAGTAAGTCTGATACCAGTCAAGTCACCTTGCAACGTGACTGACAACAGTATAGATTCACTTTGCGCGCATCTTTGGAACGCCCCAGGAGTTTGGACTTCTCGGCCGCCAGGATTATGTGTTCATGGAGCACAAGAAGCTGGACAATGGCAAACACAATTTCCAGGTCCGAGTATGGCAGAACCAGGGCCGTGGCGGTACGAAGATGAAGCCTGACGGAAACAAGTAAGTCCAAGAGTCACCAAGTGCTTCAAAAGAGAGAGATTGACAAATCGAAGATACTGCAACATGATGGGCCACGAGAATGGTGCAATGGATTACGTATGGACCTGGTCGACCGGCAAGATGATCCTCTACCCGAACGCAGGCAAGACTTCGATCTCGGGATCCGAGTCTTTCTGGGGCCCTGTCGTTGATCCCATCTGGACACCGCCTCAGAACATTGATCGCCGTGATCTTCATCTCGTCGACTGGGTGCGTTGCGAATATCTCCTGCTACTACTACAGCACACTGACTAGACTATCAGGATGGAGATGGTGCCTGCGACATTGTCTGGACCAGACCCGATAACCTCAACCGTATCGCCGGTGTCTGGATCAACAACTACAAGAAGACCAAGAAATGGGACTGGACTGCGCTCGGTGTCCCATCCAAGGCCACGGCTCTGCAATGCAGCTTCCCGCGCGGTCTTGCCATCCGGGACAACTCTGTGCGGATGATGGACATCACAGGCAACGGACGTGGCGACTTTACATGCATGCAGCCGAATGGACGGATGACCGCCTTTGTGCACAACAGCGACGATAGCTGGGAGTGGCTCGACCAGGTCAAGTTCACGGAGGACCTGGACCGGGCCAACTTCCATCTTGCTGATGTGAATGGCGACGGCAAGGCAGATCTTCGTAAGTGACAGAGATACACTCCCTCTCGGATTCTTCGGTCGACTCTGCTAACACAACTCCAAGTCTGGACTGACAAGTTTGATGGCAATGCTCGCGTCTGGTACAACGAGGGCCGTGCTTCTCGCGATGACAATGCCGGTTCGGCGATGCACTGGCGCAAGGTCGAGAAGGACATCTACGATGGCAACGTCGCTGGTACTTGCATGTACTACCCAGACCTTGATGTGAGTCTTCCCATCATGGCTCGTAGAGGGTTGGAATGGACTAACAAGTCATCAGGGCAATGGAAGAGCAGATATGCACGCCATCAAGGGCACTTACACCAACGAGGCCGAGACCTGGTTCAACCCATCTTGCGGCCTGACAGACGTCGAAGGTGACGAACCCGGTGGTGTCAAGGATCCAAACCTCCCAACCCAACCCGGCGCTCCCGGTATTGGCGACGGCTCCCCCGGCGGCGAAGAGCCTCCTCAGGAGGGCAGCGGCGTCGTCTATATTGATCCCGGAGTCTGGAACGATGGTAACCTGCAGTGTTACGACCCAGCTGTTATCGTCATCCCTCCTACAGTCCTTCCCAAGCCCGCTACCATCAATGTCGGCAAGTACACGACGTCTTTCCAAGTTGGCAACCAGGTCTCTACCGTTACCATTGATGTTCCCGTAGTCACCACAAACACGATCCCCATGTTCAACGAGCCTCTCAAGGCTGGCGAGACGGGAGGCCATGTCATTCAGCCGTACCCAAGTGTCACGTTCCCTCCCGTCAAGGTCTCTGTCGGTGGACAGACTCGAACAGTCACGCTGCCCCCCTGGCCTCACATCACCATGGGACCGCCCGAGTCTTGGACCAAGGACCCCCAGCTCGGCCCTGGGATTATTGGCGGATCGCCTAATCCCGGACAGACAACGACCTCTGACGCTGGCGGTGTACTCATCCCGACGATGAAGACTCCTTCGCCAGTGACCAACAGCGATACAGTTCGTCCACCTCCATCGTCCACCATCGAATGGGCTTGGGAGAGCGGGATCGGCAAAGTTCGACCTGATCCTGCGCCAGAGAGGGAAACGCCTCTTCCTGAAGACGATGAAGACGACGATGATGACGAGCTGGGCATCTTTGTCTACATCCCATGCAACGCCTGGTTCTTCAATCTGTGCATTGATCTGCCTGACCTGAAGATTAAGAGATGGAGACTTCGCTTCCCCGTTGGTGAGATTGGTCCCGGTCCCCCCGGTCCCCCCGGTCTCGACCTGGGCAAGTGGAAGATTGAAGGCAAGCTGCCTCCGTGGCCCAAGATCACTAACCCTCCCGGTCCTGGCCCCAAGGACGCCGAGTTCGAAGATCCCCCTGAGAACTGCGAGGTCAGCACAGCTTCTGTCTGCTCGACTCTTACATCACGCAGTGTCGAGGTGATTGGTGGCACCACTCGAACCGTGGATGAGATTGTCTCTTCTACTTGTCTCGATCTTGTCGGATGCTATGTCGAGGTCTACGAGAAGGAGAGGGAGACTGAAAACCCGGCCTGTACACCTACTGCCAAGATTCCAGCTCTTCGTATGGCCAAGGCGACCGACAAGGCCTCGACGCAGACCAGCACCCCATCATTCAAGAGCCAGGAGAGCAGCACAACGGCTACCAGAACGGCTACTGAGGACTCTACCAGCACAACTGAATCCACCTCATCAGCAGTCGCAAAGAGCTCAGTCGCCGCAAAGGTCGAGAATGAGAAGGGTCAGGATGAGCAAGAAGACGAGACTCGGACCATGGCCGCTGCTTCGGAGGTGGTCGTGACTGAGAAAGCCTCAATTGCATCCGTCTCCGTCGCTGAAAAGCCGATTGAGACAACCGTCAGCTCAGAAGGCTCTCCCGAGAAGCGTGGTAACATTCGTGCTCGCGCTCTTCAGGACACGCCAGAGCATTGGGCCAACGACGAAGCTACTTTTATCAACAACTGCAACGCTGGAACCTATGAGATCTATCCGAACGGCTTCATCCAGACTCCAGCCGTCGTCGCCCGACTGGAACGTTTGAGCCAGTATCTGCAATACACGGTTGTCGGCTCACGAGCCGGCGATACAGCAGGACAAAATGCGATCATCATCGTGCGCAACATGCCCCATGAGCTTTCCAATGCTTTCCGCTTCATGTCCCAGGTATGCATAATGCGTCCACAGGTTCGGTTCTTCCCTCAACTAACGGGGGTCTTTTAGGTTGGAGCAGTGATCAACGTCGATACATACGCTTATCTCGCCCAGCAGTATGGGTATCCTGGAGGTGGCTACTCGGGCAAGAAGTCGTCTCGGAAGCACTCGAGACAGGTTGTTGTTCGACAGAAAACTGAGACGCAGGTTGAGGCTGCCCATGCCTTTGATGAGGAAGAGGCCGTCAACACGACTCTCTCGAAGCGAGTGGGATATGACGGCAATGGTCAGCCAACAGAAGTAGAGGACTGGGGTAATGCCTTCATCTCGACCTACTTTGGCATTGACGACTGGGCGAGAGACTCAGCCTATGTCCGTACCGCTTCCGATGGCAAGAAGAAGTTCAAGTACCACTATCATCGACAGCCAGCAGAAGAAGGCCCAGGAGCCGGTCAGTACATCTACTTCTGGGACTCTTGCTTTTATGAAGATCACGAGGTAAGTTTGCGACCGCCATCATGATACGCAGAAAGGAGAAACCTTTGTTGACGAGTGGTCTTTGACAGGAGTTCGCCGACCTCCGAGTCGCGGGCAGAATCACCCCCAACAACCTGTATCCCGAGATCCCGTTCGAGTACGACTGTATGCACGGGACGCAAACCCTTTCTCGAGCTGTAGGCAAGACCCTGGGCCTTGCATCGGGTGCCAACGTCGTCCTTATCTCCAACCCTGACTTCTCCAAGAACTCGCGACCCGTTGTCTTCTTGCAGAACCTCATCAGCATCCTGGACGATCTCCACACGAGAAACCCTGGCTACGGAAAGGTCACCATCAACTTGTCGATGAACTATGATAGGGAACAGCTCCCGACACCAGGCTTCGAGTACATCTTTGGTACGTCAGATCTGGAGTCCTCCCTCCCTCCCTCCCTTTCTCTCTAGTCCTCCCCTTGCTATCCGCCTAGGAGGGAACATAAACTGACAGGTTGTTGCTCGTTGCCAGGCAAAATTCTCAGGAAAATCATCTCCAAGTTCGGCGTCGTCTTTGTCACGTCTTCGGGCAACCTCGGTGCACCAAATGGCGACGTAGATGAGAACGGCTATGCAATGTCCCACCGCTTTGCAGGCGACGACTTCCCCAAGGCGTACGTGCGAGGAGCCGACGAGGCACTGCGCTCCATCCTCGTCGTGGGTGCGATCAACGCCCTGGGCAACCGCCACATCAACAGTCAGGCATTCCAAAACGATGTCAACTATGAGTCCATGATTCACGCTCCCGGTGTTAGACTCCGGGTTCCGGCCGGCAGGTCCGGATATACCTTGGGCACGGGAACCTCCTTTTCCTCCGCCTCCGTCGCCGGACTCGTGGCCTACTTCCGCGCTCTTCCGGGAATGGAGGACCTGCAGGCTCCGAGCCAGGTGCAGTCGGTGCTGAGGAGGTATCAGATCGCGCGATACACCGACGAGAATGCTGTCCAGGACCTTTTCGGCGCCGGGCAAGACCAGGAAGGCTGGGGCCTGGTGTACAGCGTCTGGAACGGACAGATTGCCTCTGGCACAGAGTACGACAAGAGCTGTCTGGATCCGAACTCGGGCATCGGCGAGCGCGAAAGGATTGCCGTCTGCGAGATGCAGGGATTGGAGGCCGCTCCCGGTGGTGGTGATGGCGGCGGCGGCGGCGGCGGCAGCGATGGAAGCGGTGACTGGCCGAGGCAGCTGACCTGGTCGAGCGGTGATCCATCACCGACTTGCTCTGGGGATGGCTGCGGAACTGTCTGCGAGGGACACTATTGCGTGACCCGGCCTGGTCGCCCGCCCGTGTATACTGACCCTGCCAACAACGACGACGACGACGACGACGACGACGACGACGACGACGACGACGACGACAACGGCGGTGGTGGTGGCGGCGGTGGTGGCGGTGGCAAGGAGGAAGCTTGCAAGTCTTGTCGTCAGGAGCTCAAAGACACATACTGTCCTATCAACAGCAACTGGAAGTCGTGTGTCTGGAATCAATGCCAGCACAACAAGGACTGCAGCACCTGCGAGGTCATCTGCGAAGACGAGGTCAACGCCCTCCCGGACCCTACTGGAGGCGTCAGCGACAGCGACAGGCAGAAGGCCTGCAACTCATGTCGTCAAGAGCTTAAAGATACGTACTGCCCCGTCAACAGCAACTGGAAGTCCTGTGTCTGGAACCAATGCCAGGCCAACAGTGATTGCAGCACTTGCAACGTCAACTGCGAGGACGAAGTCAACAAGCTTCCTGATCCAACCGGCGGTGGCAGCGACAGCGAGAAAGAGAAGGCATGCAGGTCATGTCGTCAAGAGCTGAAGGACACGTACTGTCCTATCAACAGTAACTGGAAGTCGTGCGTCTGGAACCAGTGCCAGGCGAACAGCGATTGCAGCACTTGCAACGCCAACTGCGAAGATGAAGTCAACGCTTTGCCTGATCCCACTCAGTAAGCAGCAAGGATGAAGTCTTGTCACCGAGCAGAGGGATCACGACGGGAAGTGGTCCTCTGAGACATCGAGTCAAGTAGACTAACTGCTATTTCTCTTTTGTACTTTATACTCTCATCTTGTATATACAACGGCCATAAGTATAACTACCGTAGTAGCTTTGATCCTCAACCGTAGTTCAACTTCGTAAAAGGGTGTTCATTTTCTCAAGAGTCTAGGTTGCAAAACATCAGTGCCAGACCTCCCGTAGTATAGCAAACAGCAGACATTCCCCTCAAACGCCCTTTACCCCATTTCAACTTAGTTGTGTAATTGAATGATTCCCAAGACTGCTGTACGAATTGGGCACGCTATCGATTTCCGACATGATGAATGCGACACTGACAAGGGTGCAGATCCTAGTTATAACGTCATGCAGCAGCTGACAGAGTCCCGAATTGGGGATGGTCAACAATAACTCAAAGTTCTGCTTAGGATCAGTTTACTCCGAACATGGGTTCTTTTTGCTCAAAGAAGACAGTAGAGACGTCATGGCTTGCAACCGAGTTGAAGCAGTGCTGTGCCGCAGCATGTCGTCTCGTCAAAGTAGGAAGGTCTTGGTGTTATAAGAAGACCGCTCTGCAAAATACCTTATTAAATCGCCTGTCTCCAGTTAGAAGCTTGTCTCTGTGGCTCATTTCAAGTCATCTCTGTGATTTGTCGACGCGCTTAACAGTGGAATCGGTTGCAATAAGAACCTGGTTACGACAAGTCAACAGCATTGACAACGGCCAGCCTCCAAGTCACAATGCTGTTTCAACCAAAAGACACACTTGCACTGGTCGCGCTCCTCGCGCCATCAGCCCGTGCTCAGTACATCCAGCAGTCGCCGCCATACGCCTTTCCAGACGACAAGATCAATGCCACAGTAACCGTTCACTTTGACGGATACAACATCACGGCGCCCTTTTCCAACTCGTCCGAGGCAACAGTGCCGTGGCAAGCTCGCCTGGATGTTCGCGCCGTGGTTGATGTGGAAGAGCGATTGAACGGCGAAGTGCCGACAAGAGACGAGTCGGAGGAGGATCCCGCGTACAAAGCCGTGGCGCAGATCAAGATCGCGTACGACGTCGAGGACAGCGAGGATCTGGAGGATGTAGACGAGAGCTGGGGTTACTGCGCGGCGATGCAGCCGCTCTTCAACGTGTCCGTCCCAGCCGACGCGCAAGTCGATCCAACCTGCCAAGGGCTCCTGGACGTGCAATGTGTAGAAGCGCTACATCGACTTGTCAACAGCACCGATTTCTGCGAAAGCTCCAGCTCCCGAGATGCTTCCATAGATGGGGACATCTTCAACACGGTGTGGTGCCAGGGCCAGTACTTCCCTCCACCGGGGACCCCTGGAGAGTCAGATGTTCCCGGATGGTCTGCGAGGTCCAACTTGACGTGGGATAGGATGGAATGGCACTATGGGAGTGAAAGCTTCGAGGACGAGGACGACACGGATTACTATGACCAGATGGCCTCGCGAGTCTTTGTTCTCCTGGCGTCTTGGGGTGAACGGAACGAGAGTCGTTCGGGAACGATCAACAACGGCACACTGTTGAATGGGACCGTATTGTGTCTTCGCGCCAACGAGACCAGGCAGGGGAGCAGGACGCTGCAGGAGATTGCGGAGGATGATGCGAGCACAGTTGGAGGACGCAGTACCTTGACCGTCATGATCGTCGCCTTGTCTGTCGCGATGATCGGCTCAGCCTTCTAGATCTTAATAACAATAGCCGAGTAAGACCGTCATGACAATTACCCTAATTGAAAAGCCGTTGTAATGAAGTTTCAAATCATTTATTAAAAGCAAGACCTGCCAGTCACAACACAGACGTCCACAGACTATTCCTCCAGACAACAGCATATTATTGTCCACAGCATCTCAAGTCATCACACTCCTCCATATTGTCTAGTAGCCGCGTTCGTCTCTGAGGCCTCAACCGGCCTGACAAGTACAAAAAGCCCATCGACAAACGTAATGATGCCTACAGCCAAGGGGATGGCCTGCCCTGGTCTCGTGATATCCGTCGTAGGTTTCAGAGAGTTGTAGTTGATCGTCATCTCTGCCAAGGCAATCATGATAGCCAGGCCAAACGGCAGACTGACACAAGACGCACTAAACATGATCTTCTTCAATCCCGTCAAGGACTCGCTCGCCTCATCGTCAGGTCGCTCGCCTTTCCAGTACCCCTTGACGCAGAACACCATGGTCTTCCACAGACCCGGCAGGTAAACAAAGAAGTTGAAGACGACAAAGATAGTGACGACGAGGGAGAAGACGCGGAACCAGCCGTCGATGCGGACCTGGGCGAAGAACCACGTCTTGTTCGCCGTGCCCAGCATCGGCAGCGAGCGGTACAGCCTGGCCCAGAAAGCAAGCATCGCGAAGTCGCGCCATGCCACAGCGACAAAGGTCGCCAGGATCCCCGTCCCCTCGCCGATCGTGACGCTGGACGCGAAACACGCCATGACGGCGGGAGCGCCCGGGACGCTAGCGACGGTGTGGATGACCAGCGCCTCGGCTGGGCTGATGGAGTTCTGGCTGACGAGGATGGACCATGGGGCGAGCATGGCGAGCATGAGGCCGGCATTTGTGATCTTGGTTCCGCCGGCTTGGGAGCGCAGGATGTAGAAGTAGGTGCCGAAGGCTTGGAGGTAGATGCCGACACGCACACCTAGACCGTAGAGGTCGGAGGCGGCTTCGGGGTTGCCTACCTCGTGATCGCGGGGCCAGAGCGACATTGAAAGTTGATGTTCGCTGTGATTCTGATCGATTAAAAGTCAGGGTATAATCTGGATTTGTCTGAATAAAAGAGAGGGCATTCAGACTACTGATACTCAACCTGCGCTGTCCCAAAAGACTCGTCTCTCTTTTAATATTCCACAACTCTTCTCCTGCTTTTCCCTCCCACGCGCAGCAAGCGGCTCGATGGTGCGACTAATTACAGATAGTTTGCATATCGTGTCTCTGGTCTCAGGCAGCCACTGCGGTCTAGATCGAGCAATGCCGCCCACGCTGCTGTGGCGAGTTAGGGCTGGAGGCTGCAGCTGAGTCCAATCCGACACTATGGCTTCAGCTCTACAACCTGCATGGGCTGCGTGTACGGGAGGAACCCTGGTCGCCGGCAAGTCTAGATGAAGCCATGCAGCTTTCTCAAACAGGGTTGCGCTGATAACGCTGGGAGCGACGAGTCCTCTCCGTTTCAGCCTCACTGTGACGGTGTTCCATTGGTTGCGTTGGGTTGTGAAGCGCCTCGAGTCTATTGACTTGGGAGCGATCTAGCTGGACATGGTTCAGGGGAGGCGTTCACGTGCATCACATGGCGACATCGACTCTTCTTTTGGACTGATTTTTCTCCAATCATGCTCGTACTTGCATTCATGTCTACTCGTACCTTGAAAACCTGGCCTGCCTCTCTTTTTACTTTGGCGGGGTTGGTGATTGAGGCTGTGCGATGAGTCGACTTAAGAGCGTGTATATTGAACAGTCTGCCAGGCCCGAGTCCTACAGGTGACCGATAAAGAGCACAGGGTTGAGTGAAATAGTTAAATCATGATCAAAATACAACAGCAGTGTAATGATGTGAATTGCTCTCAGTCGTCTCTTCCCAATTGGATTCAATGCGCTCTGAAAGGAGCCGGTCGCGCACATCAAACAGCTCTCAGACTTGTGACTGTTTGAGTAGAATTGGCAAAGTCAAGAGAGGAATGAATGATCGCCCATGATAGATAGTGAACTGGTTAGTCGGATTTGTGCACTCACCTCGCGGGTTCGTCGGCAGGATCACACCACAGAATGGGCGGCCCTACAATCTGACATCAGATTCTTAGTTTCTGCTTCTGACTATAAAGTCGCTGACGCAGCTGCGCGTTGGGCCATTCTCGACTCTGTAAATGCATCTCAGACATTCACTTGAGCATTTCTCGATCACATCCCAAGAGCTTACACATCGACAGCTTCCTTGAGGCCGCAGGTTAAGACACACCAGCCGCCATGGTCTCCTCCACCGGCTCTGAAGCGTATTATTCCGTTTCAACCATCAAGATCAAGCCTGGAAAAGCAAAAGAGGTCCAATCTGCACTCGACGAAGTCGCGGCAGACACGTTCAAAAATGAACCGGGGGCCAAGATCTATCGCGCCTACAAGGTCGCAGATAAAGACGAGTTTGTGTGCATTGAAAAGTAAGCCAAAGCCTCCCTGCCCAAGTACCTCTAACCCAGCTCTTGGTTTGTTAACTTGTGGCACAGGTTCGCAAGCCGGGAAGCGTATAGGATCCATACCACTTCTGAGCACGTCAAACGCTGGGCGGAGAAGTATTTATTCTCAGGAGAGTATGATCTGTTTGAAGGTGGATTCGAGTTTCACCCGTTGAATCAAGAGGGGATTCCGGCAGGTGGTTTTGAGCGTCCATAGTCTAGACGCCTGCACAACGAGTCAATTGGAGATGCAGACCGAGCAGATCGGCCGTCGCGTACGATGCTAGAAGCTATAGGTATACCACGCCCTTGAGGCACAAGCGACGAGTCGCTTAGTCTTTAGCAAGGCAATCTACACACCGATCATGCCCAAAGACACCACTGCTTCTGAACTGCTTGATCCACACGCTGACCACGAGCGAAGTTAGCATGAACACTGCACTTGCAACACCAGCTCCCAATTAGATAAGCATATGTCGAGGTGCCTGACATAAATTCGAGAGCAAAGTGTCAGGCAGGATACCGAAAAATGAAAGAATATCTTTGCGCTAATCCCTTGTTTTGCTCGCATCGCGTCTCTTCTCCTCTGATCAAGTAAACTGCGACGGCACACTGTGTCAAGACTCGACCCTTCTGAGGCAAGCGAGTGACATGTGTATGCTCATTTGTTTGGGGAGAATAACAACCCCTTGTCTTGTGTTCAAAAGTGCAGGACGTTGCCTGCGGAACTACAAGTGTCCCTCGCTTGTCAGCAGCTGCAACGTGCAAGACTGCTTCAAATTGTAGAAGCCTTATTACGACCCTCAGCAGGTAAGCCATATTAGGTTCCTGCAGTGATATATAGGGTGGCCGCATGCAGATGATTAGGTATGGCTCAGGTACATCCCCGTCTGTATGGTACTCAATGTCCCACTCCGTACCCAAGGCCGTATCCGATCTCATATTTCACTCCATGTCCTACAGAAAGTGCTACTTGAATGTTGTCTCATACTCTGACATTGACGCAGAGACAAAGGGATGCATGCGAGCCCTTGTCTATGAGGCCCTCGCGATCCATCAGACTTCAGAAGTCAAGGCACTGTTCAGAATACTGCGTACAGACTAGAGTCTAAATCAGGAATTCCGGGACTGTGCTTCTCTTCTCGTGGAGTGACGCAAGAAGGTCCTTACTTTTGGCTCTCCAATCTAACAGGGGACTTTGAGAAGAGCCTGTGTCCTGACTTCCTCGACTCAGGGGCCGTGGACCAAGCGCCTCAAATGCCAAGGACTCGTCGGCACGATCATCTGATCTCGCCTCCTTTTCATTGCGCCGACTTTTCTTTGACAGACATGATAATGTAAAGGAGCTCTTATTGCTCACTGGACTCATGCCGCCCACCGAAGCATATGCAAAAGCCGGCCACATGAATGGGCTGGAACCCGTGAGCGGTCTTGAGTCTCCAGAGACGACACCGGTAAGCGGCCAAGGCGGATCAGCGAATCATTCTGCGCAGAGGCTAAATATATTCACTATTCGTCGTTGGCCAAGGCCCTTGACAAGAGCTGGGCGGACGCAAACTTACTCGCCACGTTAGCCCGTGTCTCATCCATCTATTCATCCAGGATTCCAGGCAACTCAGAGGCGTGGGTTCTGAGAGAAGAGCCTGGGACGCAGCTGAGAGACCCAGTGCCAAGCTGGGATAATGTGCTTTCTCATTTTATATTCATCGAACGGATAATTCGATTCTTGTTGCGTATCCTTGTAGTGATGGAAGTTGTTTAATCTGACATTAGATCCTTCATACAATTGTCCTTTCAAGCTTACCACGTCATGACCATGATAACAAATACGAGCATACTATTGTTGTCGAAAGCTGTGTTGCTCCTCAAGTGTAACTGGCAAGACAATGCTGATAATGTATGCGACGTCTGGTGAGCGTTTGTGGGATTTAGCGTGATCACTCTTCACTTTGCAACGTTAGTGACTCGAGACATTTGTTCTCCTCTGTCGGAAAGACGGCTCTCTCATCCGATCAACGCCCCCTGTGGCTCTAGGTTGCTTCTGGAATCCAAAATATAAGTTCAGCTGGTCCTCGTCTCACTGCAAAAGGGCCCAGCGCTTGGACGAACGCGGCAAAGTATGGGTACGTACTGGGGATGCTTGCGAGGCTAGGATTCAGGCGTGTCTAGTTAGCCCCCTCTAGGCCAACCCATAAACAGCAGAGAAGTGAAGGAGCCCAATCGTCTTGTGGATGATGCGAGTAACTCATTGGTTGTGCAACTTGCTAAAGACACGCCAAGTACCTCGTCAACTGGAGCTAATCATATGAGCCGGTTCCCCATCGATCAGTTACTCGAACCAGGTTCAGAGGCATGTCCAATACTCGTCCAGCCTGTCTCCAACCCGTCTCCATCTGAAAGTCTATCGATTCTTGCGGTGCCAGATCTGATTGATTGCCCATCCAACTTTGTTTCAGCCGCTGCATCGTGTTCTTCCAGGATGTTGGAGTATTATTACTTCTCACCCATCCACGTGGAGCTAGTTGTCCGCGGTTCGACTTTAACCGGACGAATTGGCTGAGCAGACTTGACGCAAAGAGCCGGCCGTTCTCCATAATCTTAAAAAGTTACCTGATTTTATGGTTGGTGTTATGCATCAAATACTAGTCGCAGAATCTGGAAACTCCTCGGCACTTGGGGTATTTAGGCAATCTCGCCTAACGCTTCGTATTGACTCGAATTGGGTAATTACCGACGTCGGCGGCGCAAGATAGAGTAAGAATGCAGACAGGCATATTAATGATCTGCATTATTGTCTATATGCTGCAAAGCTTCCTTCGACTCTTCAGCAAAGGCGAATGCCAGGATTCAAGAGTAACGGATCGAGAGTCATGGAGTCAGCAGACTCTAGCCTTCCAAGACACGGTCGCAAGTCACGATCAAGACTTTCGCCCCGACATCCCGACCAACGTATCCACCTCGCAACGTTGGGCCCATGGGGAAGAAATGGCCCCTTCGCGAGAAGGAGGGACGCTTATGATTGGGGCTGTTGAGGGTCGGCTGGCATGAGAATCCGCTTCTTCCTGTTTCCTGACGAGTCACCAACGAGTATCCCGGTGCCCCGACCGGGGCTACTGCTAATAGTACTCGGCCAGACGCGGCAGGATGCCCAGTGTAGGCTCCAAGCATTGGCCCCCCAGACCGTCGTCTCTCCGGGGGATCGTACCTCGGCGAAGGGGAATGGATGAAGAAGAGGGTCCTTGACTAGCAGGGGGGAGTGTTACTACTACTACTACTACTACCACTACTACTACCACTACTACTACTCAAACGGCGCAGAGATCACGCCAAGGTAGCGCCCAGCAACCGCGGCAGACGCACAGGGGGAAGAAAAGGCCCGGTTACTCAGTTCGGGACGTCTTGAAGCGCTGCGCCGACTCGAGATCCTGTTCAATTCAGCCGGCGTGTCGGTTTGCTTGGCCAATGTCGGTTTGATGGAGGCAGGTTCGCACTGAGGATCGATGACGGGCACGAGCTGAGCTGTGCTGTTCATCCGGGGATAAGCATATTTCTACGCTTAACCGTGTAAGTGAGGGACGTCTCTCTTCCCCCCGGAACCATGCTTCCAGATTCGCATCGATAGAGAGAGAGTCTGACAAGTCGATAGTTTCAGTGTACTCTTGATCTGCCATCCAATGAGACGGATTCGCTTAATGCCCCCAAACCAGACATTTCCTTGTCATCGAACAGACGTTTATTGCCTCTTCCAGCAGGAGGTGGCGTCGCATTGCCGCGCACAAATTAACAACACGTGCATCCCATGCCAAGATGGTCAGCCACAGCCGCTCGGCCGTAACCATAACCGCATGATGCAGGAGATGTTCAGAGGTAACCGTAGCGTGAGCGTGTCACAACGTAGCAGACAGAGGCCATCCCTATCCTATGTCCAAGCGACTGCCAGAAGTGACATCTCGAGCTAGCCAAGGAAAGATCCATCGCTTCGCCATGGGGAACATCTGCCCAGACACACGAGAGGGAGAGACAGAGAGAGAGAGAGAGAAGAGGGGAGGGGAAACCCGACGGAGCGACTATCCTGGAAGGGGGTTGACTCCACGGGGGGTTGGTGCTGAATGTGAAGCAACCAAGAACGGGGGCGTATCCGC
The DNA here is from genome assembly GCA_023628655.1 of Sarocladiaceae sp. R1802. Classification (NCBI taxonomy): domain Eukaryota; kingdom Fungi; phylum Ascomycota; class Sordariomycetes; order Hypocreales; family Sarocladiaceae; species Sarocladiaceae sp. R1802. The sequence continues at coordinate 540,722 of JAMAKF010000001.1, forward strand.
TTGGCCAGACGCTAAGAGGTCTTGGTGAGCTGGGGTAAACTGTGACTGAACAAGGTCCGGTAGAATTGGACCCCGTTTTCTCTGGACTTCAAGGTTGGGGAATAGGGAAGAGCAGGGCGGCCCGTTTGAACAGCCAGGTGTGGAGAGAGCGGGTGTCTTTAGAACGAAGCGAAGCGAAGGGGGGGGCGAGGGGGTAGGCGTTGGAGAGAGAGAGACTACGGGCAAATATGGCATTGGGGGCTAGATGAATGAAGGGGTCACTTTCGTCGGCATGGTCGAAAAGACGCAGAATTGCCCATGCACACACACGGGACAATATAGCGTGGCATGATCTTCAGTCGGGGGACCCGGCGGCGAGGCAACTCGTGATCTATATATCTGCCCATCTCGCTGCTCACCTCCACCCACGGGACCCTTCTTCCCTCCCCTTCCTTCTATTCCCCATCTTCCCTCATTCCCTTGGACTCGCTTCCTTTCGAGTCATTGACTGTGCGATCATGAAGTTCGGTTCGAAGAAGCAGGAGAAGGCCTCCGAGGCTCTTCACCAGGCTCAGGATGAGGCTCCCCAGTTCGAGCACGTTGTCTGGTACAAGGACCCCGGTCTACGTATCCTCTACTGGCACTGTTTCATTCTCTCCGTGTCTTCGGCTTCCACTGGCTATGATGGGTATGTCTCTCATTCGATTGGCGATAGTTCATTGACGCCATGACTTACACCATGTTCGCAGCATGTTCTTCAACTCCGTCCAGAACTTCGACCCGTGGCAGGAGAGATTCGACCACCCAACCGGCAGCCAGCTCGGTCTCCTCGGTGCTTCTTACCAGATCGCATCCGTTGTCGCCATCCCCTTCGTTCCCTTCGTCACGGACCACTTCGGCCGCCGTATCTCCATCGCCATCGGCTTCATCGTCATGATCATCGGTGCCGCCGTCCAGGCCGCCGCCATGGACTACGGCAGCTTCATCGGAGGACGTATCCTTCTCGGCGCTGGCAACCCCTTCGCACAGCTCGCGTCGCCCCTTTTGCTCACTGAGATTGCGCATCCCCAGCACCGTGCCCGTTTGACCACGGTTTACAACTGTCTGTGGAACGCCGGTGCCTTCATCGTCGCATGGACCGCTTTCGGCACTGAATCGATCAGCAACGATTGGTCCTGGAGAATTCCCGCTCTTCTCCAGGGTGTTCCTTCTCTTATCCAGCTGGTCTTCCTTTGGTGTAAGTTTGTCTTGTGTCCTTGTTTTATCGATGGTTCACTAACACGTATATCGCAGGGATCCCCGAATCCCCTCGTTATCTCATCGCAAAGGATCGCCACGAGGAAGCCCTTGCCGTCTTGGCCAAGTACCACGCCAACGGAAACGAGATGCACCCGACCGTCCAGTTCGAGTACCGCGAGATCCGCGAGACGATCAAGCTGGAGCAAACCGCCAACGACTCCACGAGCTACCTCGACTTCTTCAAGACGCCCGGAAACCGCTACCGCTTTGGTGTTCTCATCTCTCTGGGTTTCTTCTCTCAATGGTCTGGCAACGCGATTGTCTCAAACTACTCGAAGCAGCTTTACCAGGATGCCGGCGTTGACGATGCCCTCTCTCGTCTCGGTCTGTCTGCCGGTCAAACCACATTCTCCACCATCGTCTCTATCACATTCGCCCTTCAAGTCGATCGCTGGGGACGCCGTCCTATTTGGTTGCTCGCTACCTCCGGTATGCTTCTCTCCCTCGTCCTGTGGACTGGCTGCTTCGCTGCCTACGAGACGCACGACCAGCCTGGTGCCGGCAACGCTGTCATCTTCTTCATCTGGCTCCACGGCTTCTTCTACGCCACTGCGTGGTCAGGTCTTCTTGTCGCCTACGCTATCGAGATTCTCCCCTACTCTCTGCGCGCCAAGGGAATGATGATCATGAACCTGTGCGTCCAGGCTTCGCTTGCCATCAGCAACCAGGCCAACCCCGAGGGATTCGAGTTCTGGAAGGGCGAGACGTACAAGCTGTACATCATCTACTGCTGCTGGGTCGCCTTTGAGCTTGTAAGTCATCCATTTTACAAATCCAGCTGCTATCAGAAACTAACAGACTTCAGACCATCATCTACTTCTTCTACATCGAGACCAAGGGACCAACTCTCGAGGAGATCGTCAAGCTTATCGATGGTCCCAACGCTCATGTTGCGGCGATTGACCTCGGAAAGCTCGAGGAGGAGAACCCCCGCGCGTCTTTGGACGAGAAGCGCGAGCCCGAGCAGATCAGCACCACGGAGGTCAAGCAGGCTGTCTAGGCTTCCTTTCTCCTGTTTTGCTGCACCGTGATGCCGGGGCGCTGGGGATTTAGGGATGATTAGCACGATGGTATTGCCTTTGGGCAGGCAGATTGACTAATATAATATATGAGAACATTCAGTTCAGAATTCTCCAGTTGCCGCCCAAGTGGCTGCTACATTGTGTCGAAGGTGAACTCTGGAAGCTGCATACAAATCGTGTCACTTTTCGGGAGAAAGGAGTAAGCCATGATCGAGATGGCTTTCCAAGTCTCTGAAACAGCGCGTTATGCTACCAGCTATGGCCATTCCCTACGTTGGCCGACCGAACTTGGCGTTAATCTAGCAGCAAGAAGTGTAGACAAGTCGGTAATTCGATCTCGCATGCTGACTGGGACTTGGCAACACCTGATCCTTGCCATTCTAGATGGTGTATGATCGCTATCGGATGCCACGCGTCACGACGTCAAGAGGCCAAACAGAGGCGTTGCAATTTAGCCGATGACTGAGCGAAGGCAGCCAAGGTCTGGAGTTCAAATGGTACTGAGATACCATGCATTGATAGTTGGGTTTCTATAATCAGATACGTACACGCTGCATGCCTGAACATGGGCCAGAAGCATCTCGGACCTTGAAGACGCTGGCTGCGACCTCGACTGCTTCCCGTGAATGTGCTGACAGCCTTCGCAACTCAGTGAACGAAGCGAAAGTCCAGCCGCTTCATACCCTCATCCGTCGTGTTGAGGATGTAATGCTCACGCTCCTCCGCCGTCATGGCATCCCACTGCCTATCGCGTTTCTTATTTCGCCAGATATAGAAAGCCTTGACACCATACAGCAAGACGATGTTGAAGCAGCAGACCGCCAGCAGAATCTTATTTCCCCTCTTGTACAGCGGCTTGTCGTCGTCGCGGTAGATGTTCGAAGCGACAATGTTGCCTGTCTGGACGGTCATGTTGTACAGCGCAGCGCTGACAGCTCGAGTTCGGACGGAGTTGCTGTTGCGTGCGTTCCAGCCGACCAGGATGGCGTGGCAGTAAGGATAGCTGAGTAGGCCGGTGAGAAGGGCGTAGCGTACCCAGGGGCTGATGGAGGCAGGGATGGCGACCAGGGCGACGAGCCACGGGAAGATCCAGATATTGGCGAGGGAGGATATGATGGCTCGCTCTTTGATGCGCTCAGAGACCCAAGAGATGATGAGCAGGTTGACGGCGAAGAGGAATTGGGAGGGGATCGCGAGGAGGTTAGCTTCGAAGACGCTGTAGCCGATGTTGCGAAGGATGAAAGACAAGTAGGTGCTCGGAGGAGATGGTGGAATGTATGTCGTCAGTCCGACGAGGTAGAGCGGCCACTGTTCCCAATCCTTGATTGCCAGCCAGAGCCTCTTGGGACCGACTGCTTGTCTATAAACGTGTTGGTCAGTACTTGTCGTCCAGCAGATTCACAAGGGACTTACCGGTTGTTCATGTCTCCTTTGCTGGGATCGTCACGCAACAGTCGGTTGACGAGGATGTACTCCTCACGATCCGTGAACCATCCATTCTTGCCCCTGAACCAATTCTTCGTCTGCGTTGGCCCAGGCGGCATGAGGCCCCAAGAGAGCACACCGATGATGAGCGTGATGATTCCCTCTAGCAGAAACAGCCAGCGCCAGCCTCCCCAGCCAGCAATGCCGCGCATTTGGAGAACGCCTGCAGCGATGAGAGAACCGACGATGTTGACGGTGCTGAGGGCGGTCCAGAACCATGCCAGTCTGATCGGGAGCTCGTTGGACTTGTAGTAGTATGTGAGCCATAGGACAATGTCACTGTGTTCATCGTTAGCTTGAGCAACGTATGTGTCATATAGTACTTCAACGTACGGGATGAAGCCACCCATGAGAAGACCTAGTAGCGCCTTGATCGCAAAGAAGCCGGCTCGGTTGGAGAGGAAGGCTTGGGAGCCAGCGACGATTGACCAACCACACATGATGAATGGAATCCAGACGTCGGCTCCGAGTTTCTTACTCACGAGACCACTCGGGAGTTCTGCCGACAGGAAGGACACGAGGAAGATCTACAGCTGTCAGTGTCGATTCGAGGCTGGATTTGGGGACGAGGCTTACTGTCTGGCCGTAGTTGAAGTCGTTTGTGTTCATGCCGAGCTCCTCTAGCTGCAGATTATCAGTACATGACATCCTTAGATAGTCGCGATCTAGGTGGACTTACCATATTGTCCGAGATAGCGCGATTGATGTTTCGGCGATGGAGATCGAGGGCGCAGAACATGATCCAAGCCCACAGCATGATGCGTCGGTCGACCTGATATGCACCGTGAGTTTCAAGCTCTCGTTCATGAGATAGTGTCATCAGGCTTACCTTCTTTACAATCCTCTTTTCCTCGGCCGCTGTCCATTTGAGCTCCGGATCGAAGCGATGGCGGTTCTCATAACCCGCCTTCTCATACTTGAGACGCCAGTAGTCGGCCGTGGCAGGGTCGCTGAACACATGGTCATCGCTTGACCCGTAGTGGCCTTCACGTTGACCTTCATTGCCATCGCTGGACGAGGTCGATTCGTTGTTGCTGCCGGCTGTCTTGATGCCAGTCTCGCTGGTGGCATCGACCCTCTTGACATCGGGGTCAGGAACCACGGTAGACATGTTGAGCCAATTGTGGACTGAGCGAACCGAGGGAAAGGGTTGGCCAAATGCTGAGCACAGTCAACGATAAGATAAATTTCTCGCAATCAAAGCATTTTGTCGGGTATCTAGGCTCGTCTTATATGTATCAACGGCAGTTGTGATCATCGCTTCTCTTTACGATCCAGGGTCTCGGTCTAGATGCCACCCCGACGACGCAGAATGACACACGAGTCCGCTTTATCAGTGATGCAATCTTCAATACCGATGGCGAACCGCATTGAACTCCCGCTTCACCAAGCAGCCAGACCTCCAAACAAGCATGCAAAGACCCGCTAGACAGGGTCGCGGTGCCGTTGTATGCATATTCCCCCACATGGATTATCGAATATAGCTATGAGCATCTGCTGGAGCGGGTCCTTGTAAACTTTGCGCCTGTGCTTGTTGGTGATGTTGTGGTCTTGGTGGTGATGGCGTGACCGGGGCCTCACAATTGCGACATCCTTTGGCGACGTCGCATCAGATTGACGAGGCCAAGCATCGCCTTGGCCAGTAAAAACGTCTCAATTGTTATCGACGCAACGAGCGAGTCAGCTCATGATTTTTCAATGTATCTTGCTTCGACCTATCGTGCAATCGTTTGTCGATCTGTTCCTGAACCCCTGTAACGGTTGGGTTGGAGTTGATACAGAACGTGTGCTCTCGTGCATCATGAACCTAGCAGATCGGGTCCTCCCGTTCTCAGCATGGTCCTCAATGCCATGGGGTCTCGTTCGCACTTCGCTACCAAGGTGTTCAACCCCCACGGTGGCACTCGTGGCGAGATCCCGGGTTGGCAATGTTCGGTCTGGACTGGGTCGATGGGGATCTCAGCTTGCAAGGGACAATTGATTGACCCTGATGCTTGACATTGGCCATTGTCCGGATAGGATACGATGTCGAGGCGCACAGTAGCTGCTGCGAACCGAGCAATTGAGTGGGGAGTATTGTCTGTCGTCACTGACAACGCAGATGCGCATTGTTGAAGTTGGGCGACTTTCCGATCGGTCATGCGGCTGGTGGCTGCGGGTTATTGCCCACGGTCTTGTAAAGCTCTCGGAACTCCAGGTCCTCGTATGCTCCCTCTGGTATCTCCCCGACCACCCGCCCCGGCTGACCTGCCACGATCGAGAACGGAGGTATGACGGTAAAGGGCGCGACGATAGTGCCGTCCAGGACCTTGACATAGTCCTTGATGATCGCACACTCTCCAATCGTGCACCCTTTGCCAATCGAGACATGGCTGCCCACGCTCGCTGCCTGGATGACCGAGCCCTGGCCGACGAACACGTGATCACCCAGCCTCAACGGCATGTATGTGAAGGCGCCCTTGTATATCCTACCGCCAGGGCGAAGGAGGGCCCCCTTGGCGAGAAAGCTGTATCGGCCGATGGCTACTGCGGTGGTGTTTGGCGTAGGGGCGGCAGCGGTGCCGCTGGACGAGGTAGAGGAGGTGGCAGTCCGGATGAGGTCGCCGCGGATCATGACGTCGGGTTGAATGACGGTCTTGCCGCCGAGCATGATGTTTTGGGTTCCAACGATGACGGCTTTTCTGGATACTTTGTTGCCGGAATCCTAGTGGTGAGGTCAGTTCGTGGATCAAAGATGACGAGGGTGAGCTGTGAAGAGGTCAGAAGGGTGCAAACTGACGGTCTCGATGTAGTCTCCCCTAGGCGGTCGTCGAGACATCTTGTGGGATTGGGAGGGCTGCTCGCAAGCAGCTGGTGCAGGAGCGTGTCGCAAGTTGGTCGAGCACGCGTCGGTGAAGCTCGACGAGGAAGCTGGAAGCTACCCCAAGCTCTCGAGCAGGGCTCCGGTCTACCCTGCAGCACAGACATGAAATCTCGTGAAGATGCGATAAACGAGATTCATCACCACTATTGCTCCACATATGAAGTAAAAAAGATCAAAAAAAAGAACATACAACAACCGGTATTCGCTGGTCGTCACCGACCCAACTACTAATCAGTCCCTTAGCAGTTTAAATATGGGAGAGCGGACGGGATCCCTTGCTTTCTACTAGGTATGGTCGTATGTGGTAGACGTCACTGACAATATGCCTTGTATACTAATCCTACAAGCAGCTAGATTAAGAAGATGTAATCACAACGACGGTAGGATCCTCTGGATGATATGACTTGACAGCCAAAAGAATACTGGGCGTTTTCAGGGCAGATGACCGGTTCCCTCTTTCAGACTCAGTCTCTCAAATGTGGCAAATCGAAAGGGGAACCAATCGGCCAGTGAGTCATTGTGAGTCTGGCTGGATTGCCCTGGCTCGGTGCCGTAAGCCAGCGGGAACGAATAAGATAAGACTACCGTAACTGATATCACGACTCCTCAACCTCTCACTCAATTGTTCAAGCAATTGCGCAACACATTTCCCGGGAAATCAACAAAGTGCACAAGCCCATCTCAAGAATGGTGGCTGCAAGTTACTTGTGCAGCCTGTGTGGGGTGACCTTTGCCGATGGAGTTGCGCAACGACAGCACGCCAAGAGTGAATGGCAGTGAGCAGATACGATTTCCGAAGTGAAGAAGGATTTCCAAATTGATAAATTCTAACAGCGTCTATCGCCTACGGTGCCGTGTGGCTAGCCCTGGTGAAGTGCCCTCGCCACCAGTGACACCTGAGCACTCAGAAACCGGCACTCCAGCACATGTGACCATCGACGTCGACAAGGCTTCATACAGCAGCTCCATTGACGAGAATGAAGACTCAAGCGAAGAGCCCGGCAGCGAAGAGTTGGACAGTGAAGAGGACAACTACGAGTGTGACCCAGGGCAATGCTTGTTCTGTACCAGCATCCTCGACACATTCGACAGCAATCTGGAGCACATGAGGAGGTCACACAGCTTCCAGGTTCCGTACAAGAGCCATCTCAACGTCGATCTCGAGACCTTTGTCTGGTTTCTCCACATGGTGGTGCACACGTACCATGAATGCCTGTCTTGCGGCACGCGCAGGGGCAGCGCCGAGAGTGCAATGCAACACATGGTGGCAAAGGGCCACTGTCGCGTCGATGTCGCTGGGGAGATTGCCGACTTCTACAATGCCGACCATCTCCAGAGCCAGGCGCAGATAGACGAGCGCCAGATAGACGGATCTTCGCTGCGGTTACCTTCGGGCAAAGTGGCTGGGAGTCGATCGAAGCATCCGTCATCATCACAGACTGCTCCGCTAGATGAACCAAGATCCCATCTGTCAAGAACTAGACGAGCCAGAAATGAGATGCTGGAAGCGGCCACGGAAGAGGCCAAAAATCGCACGACTGATGCGCCAGAGTCGTCATCATCCAGTTCAAACGCTTTGCAGAAGCACGCAAGAAGGGCAGACGCAATCACAAAGGCACTGGGTCAATTGAGTGCCGGCGATCAGATGACCTTGGCTCACTTGCCCTCTTCAGAGCAGAGAGCTCTTCTGGCAACGAGGAAGAAGCAATTGAGTAAAGCGCAGAGGGACGAAAGGAGAGCTTGGAGTCGGGTGGAGAGGTTGGGCAATCGGACGTTGATGAAGCATTTCAAGCCTGATACGCCTGGACGATCGAACGGCTGAAGGGCTGGAAAGAGGATTCTTCCAGGATAATTTGGTGTCAAGTAATAATGCATTTTCGCCGTAATGACTTGCCGATCTCGAAATAACCATGCCCGATTGTAAATGAGCTGACCATCAACTTCACCTTTCAACAGGTAAGTAGGGCCATGTACCTACTAGGTATGGTCGTTTGTGACAGACCTGGTTGCAGGTTCAGTACATGTGCACTCTCGAGTCTGTGTTAATCACCTTGGCGTTGATCTTGACTCATCTGCTAAAAGGGAGCAGTCATCAATATCGCTTGTTTATGCTGGCTAAATAGACCAAAGGAACATTACTCATACACAACCTCACCCCTGTGTCTCCCCTCACGCACCACTTCACTCTCTTCATATGTTAAACAGCGCCAGTTCAGGCCAGTGCTCGCTCATATCCACCACTTTCATGCCGCGCAGCTTTCTCGGGTCTTCGCCCTCCTTGGGGAACGGACCGAGGGCCTCGATGGGGAACATCCAGAACCCAGCTGCCGTTTTGCTGGTATTTTGTTCCTTGGCTGGCCCGTAGGTAACTTCGGTGCCCTCATCAGCGAGCTGCTTGAAGCCTCCTTGCCACGACTCCTCTTCCTCGGGAAGATACTTTTGCACGGACTCGCGGTCCGTGAGAGATCTTGAGCCCGGAGGTTTGCAAGCAAAGGCCACGCGATAAGAGGCCTTTGGGTCGGGCGTGACGCCCCAATTGGCCAGCTGTGCGAACCAGGTGAGAACGGCCTGTTGGGGATTGAAGGAGCCCGTGAAGACCCTCTTGAGGTCCTGCGCGCAGTCTCTGGGGTCGAGACCGATGCGCTCAAAGGACGGCTCGCTACACCAGAGCGGTGGTGTAGCGTGGTACTCGACGACGTTGAGCTGGTCGCGCAGGCCGGTGAGATATGTCATCCAGAGACGGCCGGTGGACTCGACGGTGAGGAAGAGCACCTCTTGAAGCCGGGACAGGACGTTGATGAACGTGTCTCTCGTCTCTTGTCCAAGTTCCTCCGTCGACATGCTGATGTTCTCCGGGCGACTCACTGAAGCTGCGGCTAGAGCGATACGGCAGAGACCGACTCCCCGGGGATCCAACTGTACCAGCCTGTGGAGGAAATGAGCGAAGCCAAGTCCCACTGATATCAAATCAAAGTTCAAGACATCATGCTCAGGGTTGAAATAGAAGACCTGGTCTTCTGAACACTCTCCGTCCTCGCGCTGCATAGTACATGGCAGATGGACGCGGTAGAAGGCCTGGACGACAGATCTTGCCTCCTTGCAAACGCGCAGAAGCCTAGAGTTGATGCGTCTCCCATGCACGCGACTCGCTGCTACCTTGTCTGGCACGCCATCACGCGGCGGATGGACTGCGATGATGCGGTTCGGGGTGCCGAGGGCGCGCTCCCAGACCTGGAGACGGATCTCCTTGGGCAGAAGGGGGAACTTGTGGAAGTGGGCGTCCCCTGGAGCCCTTGTCCGTTCGGGGTTGAAGATTTGTTGGCGCAATAATGAGGGGGCCATGTTGGCGGGCGCAGGAGAAGAGTGACGGATGTTTGCCGAGAGCAGAGGGATCTCGGACAAGCCGGCTTAAGAGGATCCTTGTAGGAAGGTAAGAATGCCGAAGAGCGCCCAGTCTGTTAGTGGTCGATCAGGTTCCTAGTTGTAGCTGTAGCTGGGCTCCGACCTTGTAGTGCTAGAAGGGTATTAGATGATGTACTGAGATGACGAGAGAGTAACGCGAGGCGACAGGCTGCCCCCTGTCGGCGAGCGTCAATTATTGCTAGTTAAAGATTGGATATTGCTGAAGATGATGACGGTGCTGACGCTGATGCTAATTGTGACAGTCGTTATTGATGATGATGATGATGATGATGATGAGCAGCGTTTGAAACATAGCGTCAAAGCTTGTGAACGGAACTTAATTAGGAAACTCAACCAGGCGCAAGGCAATACGGAGTAGTGATGCGGAAGAACAACTGGGTCGATAGATGACCTAAGTGTGGAGGAGCACAGGCAAACATATTCCTCTTTTAGTAACTAATGATGCGATCGACAAGGATTGTGGACCGAAAGTAGGTACAGTACAGTCAGGTACGGACATGAGCGGTGGTAGGTACTAGTACAGTAGTAGTAACTAGTAGTCGTTCTAGTAGTAGTTGTGTAAGGTCGTGTAGTAAATGTACAATGGCCCCCAGTCGAAGGATTCAGATCAAGGATGCAGATCCCACTCACCGTGGCCCCCAGGTTTCCCTTCCGCCGGCGGAATTTACAAGGTAGTTATGCATTACACAAGGGACTTGCAGTCGAAATAACAAGGTACCTCCATAGTCGCTTCGATTGGTAGGACACAGAATCCATGTCAACTGCGCTGCCTAAGTACCTAGTCCCTGGCAGGTATGTCTTCACCGAGGCTGGCCCGTCACCGTGTGAATCCGGGGGAGCGGCGCAGAGGAGGCTGACATGATGGGTGACGACATGGCTGCTGACACTGACGTGGACTAATAGTACGAAGTGTACTAAGTGTACAATCCTAGAAACGTTCATTCCCTCCTTTGGGAGTAGTTCACTCTCCTCTATTCTTCCAGCGCCCCTTCATGATGCCATAGCTATAGCCATAGTCAAGCACAAGGAGGCTATGCAAGGTCCACCGCTTCACGGTCCCTGCATCCCAAGAAAGCTTATTTCGGAGACTTGAGCGATGCAGGGACCCTTCCTCTCAACAGATGACGCTAGAATCAGCAAGGCGGTTGCATGATCAGCGGCAGTTTGCACACTAGGCCAAGGCCCGCGAAACAAGCATAAGAAGCTTGTCTTGGCCACTTCTGTCGGACTTTGAGAATTCTCCATCATCATCAACATCATCAAGCAGCACTTCACATCCAACTGGTTTGGATCGTCTCTTTTGTCGTCTTTCCTACTAGTAGTCTCCTCTTCTTGTATCACCATCACCACCTTTACCACCACCACCACCAACAACAAGATCTTTCTACTCCGACCTTTCAAGCTGTACGACTAGTCATCATGCGTTTCACCGGTGTCACTTCCTTCATCACGAGCGCCCTGCTCGCCTCGACCGCCGCTGCGGCCCCAGCCGATCCGTAAGTCTACTATCTTGCACTACTACATCTCACACTCGTGCACATGTACTGACGAGGCCTTGATAACCAACAGCGTTGCCCGCAATGAGCTCCAGGCTCGCGCTGACTGCGGCGCGGCTCTGAAGGCCCGTGGACTCGTCGGCGGCCTCGTCCGTCGCGGTGAGGTTCCTGTGGGCATGAACGGGGTGGGCGAAGCCAAGAAGGACGACGACCTTGTGTCCAAGGACATTTCCGTCTGCATTGGCGCCGCAGCTGTTGGTGAGGCGGACGACGATGACAAACCGAACAAGTTCATTGTCCACCTCGGTGCTGGCTTCTCCGGTACTGCCTGGGGCGACTTCATCGGCAAGATCAAGGCTGCTCGTGACGACGACTGGGAATGCGAGAAGGCTGCTATCGCGGCGATTGACATTGCCACCACCGACAAGCCCGACGAATTTACCGGTGCGCCCGGCTGGGACCAGGCCAAGAAGGACAGGACTAGGGCCACCTACGACCGCCTCAAGTCCGAGCTTGCAGATGCCTCTGGCTGCGACGTGGAGGAGATGCTGCACGATGTCAACGGGGCGGTTGACTTGTACGTCAAGGGTGACGACGAGATCAAAACCACGGTGTGGTAAGAGCCTCACGCAGCAGCTAGCCTATGGAGGCTTTCTTGTGGCTGTGCTGTAAGACTGGATGTGCTTGTTTTGGTGTTTGGAGGTCTTTTGCGGTGTACGGCTAGAGGAGTACTACTAGTAGATTTTGGAATTCAACAAACGGCGGTTGTGCTGGTTCGCACCGTTACTGAATCTTGTTGCATCGATGCCATGTCTATGCCCCGAGTGGTGTCTAAGAAACTGAGATATTGAACTCAGAGGAAGAGGAACGATGGTAACCCTTGCCGCTGTTCAATGCTGCCAACGCTATGCAAATTAAGCAGAGCACAGAATACAGGTTTCTGGCGGGATCCCTTACTTTCTAATACTAGTTGTGGGCGTATGTGACAGAAGATCGCCGACATTGAAGCTATAAGGTAACAATCAGGTGCTGGACTAGACTGATAAACCCCAGGCGAACATACATCAAGGTCCTTTCGAGAGACAAAATAAGCAAGTGCAGATAGGAGGAATTGCCAAAGGACTGACGAGCAGTGGCTCCGCAAGCGTTTCGGACTGCAACAAGATCGTCAAGGACATGAAGGACCAGCCCCCAAAACTTTCTCATCGGCCCTGGGAGAGACGAGTCCTGGAGCGCCGGGAATTGCCGGTTCATGGTAGACTCAAAAAGAGGCGCCATGGGCTCTGAGGATGTTGCGGATCTGGTCAGAGACTCGATCAGAAAATTCGCCAAGAACGGGAAAGTCGGCGCTCGAGGATCGGTTACTTGCAAAGGTGTGTCTGGATGGTCCGATCAGGCAAAGGTGGACTGGTGGATCTGGAAGAAGTGAGCTTCTGTCATGGGCAAGAGCTTGGAGTCTAGAGCGAAGGTCACGAGGTCATTGATGGAAGCTCAGGGGGTTGTTCGTGTGTGAAGTGGTTGTCTAATATAGAATGAAACCCTGTGCAAGCAATCTATATGCAGGACGTTTCTTACGCGACTATACGGCAAGTTTGCCAACGGTTGATAAGCTCAAGGTAAATGGCATGTCACAGAGGGTAGGATACTGCAGTCATATCTCATAGTCAATAGTCGTTCCGAGCTATAAGCAGTTTGACAAGGTGATTACCAGGTGGTGCCTGAGATTGCGTGTGATCGATACACATAGTGACGAGGATTCCTCAATTGAAGTATGCTTCCTCCAACCGCCTTTGGTTTCGCTCTCTTCTCATATAGATCATGGAGCTGTTCTCCACCAGACCGTCGTGAACATCATCGTATCCCTTGCGCTCCATCATCTGGAAGGCTCGGATGTCAAACGCAAACTTGTTCCTGTCGCGATCCCATATCCATGGTGGAAGTCTTCTCAAGGCCTTCATTTTCCGCTCATCAATCTTCCAGTCGGCATCGAAGTCATCCTCAGACTCGTCATCCTCTGATGACCAGTGGCCTAAGTCGCTATCAGGGTTACCCTCTGTCTCTTCACCTTCTGGTGGCCAATATTCCATATTCGTGTATGCCTTCATCAGCCGCTTCGCGAACCTAGTGCTCCGCCAATCCTTCTCTTCGTGGGGCTCACACGGGGCTGGTTCCCATCGTACAATCGTGGTACACCAACCCTGATGAATTCTAGCCTCCCTACCATTCGAGGCACGCTCTTTGCTGACCCAGGGATCCCCAACGTCTTTGACGTGAACAAAGCGCACGTGAAATGTTTCCCCTTTATTGTGCAGCACGTCATAGTTGAAGGACACTGACTTGAGGTCCGGTGTCGCCGCCAGGAGCTGAAGGAACCATCGTGAGCGCAAGAGATTATTTACGTCTGCGATACTGAACGCAAGATGCTGGACATTCTCCAGCTGCTCGCCATTAACATAATGGTCATCCCATTCCTCCGGGATCTCGTCGTCATCGTACGTTGCAAACAGGTGCAGGATGTCCTTGGAAGGATTCCAGCTTCGCACAAATATAGGGCCCTGAACAGGTAGCCACCGGTCTTTTTCTCTTTGAGGATAATGCCAGTTGTCGCGGTCGTCGTACTGGGGAACCCCCCATTCTTCCACGTCGCGGCAGAACACACGATAGCACAAGTCGTAACCCTGTCGCTCGGCCCATCGAAGAACCGTGCGTCGTGACTCCTGGTTGACGTGGAGCAGTGCCGCGCATGTGGTGGTCATGCGGATAGGGACCTGGTCAACCGGGTCTTCGAGGAGCCCATCGGCGTCGTTCCAGGCATAACTTTGTCCCTGTGAGAAGAGAGCTGGACGCTCTGTTTCAGGATCCGGCAGTACATGCTCCCAAATGACTATGCGAAGTTCGGCTGGGAGGCTGCTGAACTGGTGGAAGATCGAGCTGTTCCGGGACGGCGCGTCGGCTGCCTTCAGGGTGGTTGCGAAGGTGAGTTGCTTCAGTCGAGACGAATCCATCTCTCGGAGTGGCCTCACGAGAGAATAAAGACATGAGAAAGGAGATGACTATGAACTCGAGAGAGATATGCAGACGCAGCGATACTTGAGATGGAAGATAGTCCAAGATGTTCAACACTGTTGGTAAGAGCACTCCTAGTGGGTGCCTGACTCTTCTCCACTTGCTGCGCCTTGAACATAAACATGAACATACCTTACTTAGCGGTGAAGGGGGACCGTGAAGCAAGGATCGCGGAATTGAACGCATCCCAGGCTGCAAGGCTCTTTTCACTATGCCATGATTCTCATGATGCCTGTATTGAATGACAGAGCTCTACGACATCCTGTTTGCCCCTAAAAGCCTCTGCACAGCCCGCTTGTTTGTTTCCTGTGACGGGGGAAGACTTGCACCACCTGTTGACGATGAGCTCTTCTCCAGCACAAGACAAGAGTACTGCCAATCCACTGAGTTCATCCTCTTGACACACGTCGTTGTTTCCTGGAACACTCTACGGCCTCTTTCGCCCTTCGATCCTCTAATCATACCACCCTCGACGCTGCCTCAGACTCTTCTCTACCCTCGCGCCCATCTTCATCACCACAACATCCTGCGACTCAGTCCAGTCCTCCAAAAGTGCTTTGACAGATGCGACTACAGAAGAATCCTTAAGTTCGCTGAGAGAAGCAAGCAGCATCTCTGCTGAGAGTTCGATACATAGATAGGCAGCGAGTGGCGATTTGACACCTAAAGCCTCCCTGTCCTGTCGGGACACCTGCTTCGCCTGGTCGCTACTATGCAATCGGCCCAAAGCTGTAGCAATGTGGACGGAACTAGGCAGACTCTTTGCAGTTCTCACCAGCTGGCTTTTCAGCTGCTCAAAGACGGTATGGTACGGACAAGCTGGTCGCGAGACAAGGAAGTCCACCAGCCCCGAGATTTGCGCAGCGAGCGCGCGAACTGTCGACTCGTTTGGCTCTGGAGAGCGAAGATCATCGTCCCAAGTGGACAGTTTCAGCAAGGCGAGTCGTAGACAGAACACGTCCGGGAGATGCGTGACCGTGAGGCCTTGACGCTCGGCCTGCTCAACGACAGAAATGATTTCGTCAAGAATCGGGGTGCATCTCGCTTTCCAGCTGCGTCGCGCTTCGTCTGACGTGCTGGACATGTCGGCCATCTTCTCGGTCAGGCAATGCACAGCGTCCGGTTCGTTCCCATGGATGCAGCGTTTCGCAGCTTCGATCACGAGACCGCTAAGCTGAAGGGCGGCTTCAGATTTGGCCTGCTCAAGGGGCATGCGCGAAAGGATACGCAAAGAGTCGTTGATTCCCAAGTTGAATGCTGACAAGCCGGCATTGTCGTACTGCTTCAGCCAGTGCTGCCCTTCGTTGGAGGTTCGGAGCGATGTGTCGGCCTTGACTTGGCGTGTCACAGCGATCACAGGTGCCGGGGGGCAGATGTTCACCATAATCATGTCTCTGAGCATCGTGAAGAAACTGTCAGGCATGCTGCTGAACTCTTGTCCGAAAGCCGAGACTACTTCATCGAAGCGAGCGGGAACCAGGGGCAATCCCTGGACAACGTCCTTGCCGAAGCCATGCTTTTCGACAAAGAGGCTCATCCATCGCCTGTTGTGATGAGCAGATTGCTCTAACGCCTTGAAGACCAACTCTCTAAGCTTCGCGTGGTCATCTGGTCTTAGGCGCTTCCGTGTAAGCCCATGAAGCAGCGTATCGAACAGCACATTTGTCCTACTGACTTCTGGCATTTTTCCATCCTCGCACTGCCACTCAGCTTCACTCGTTGGGCGTCTCTCATGCAGCTGCGATGCCATGGGCAGAACATGCTCCTCCAGCACGTCAAGCACCAGGGAGCGCAAGGCAGGCTTGGCCGTCTGCGTCTCGAGGGTACCAAGAAGACTATTGGTAATCTCGACCCGGGCATCGACATGATGAGACTCTTTGAGGAGCGAGACGAGCATCTCGCACGAGGTGGCGGGGCTGATAGCTGGTGTTCTGTTGAGAAGCTGGGCCATCATCTTGACCGTGGAGACCTTGATTCCCGGGCTGTTGACTTTGCCTCTTTCACGAGGACTCGCATCCATATTGGGAGAGGCTTTGACGGCACCGCTGCTAGCCTCTTGGCTTGAGTCCTGGGCCGCCTGGATGTTCTGCCTCTTCAACACAGCTGTAGCTCCATCTACCATACTCCACAGGAACTGGCGTGCTGTGTCTGCTGATAGCGAGGCAAGGAGCTTGCTGGTCAGTAGCTGTCGATGGTCGACGCTGTAGTCGCCTTCCTGGATGATGGTCCGAATAAAGGGGAGAGCGAGCGATGGCTGGCTGGTCTTTGTGAGCTTGATGGTCATTTCAGCAATGGATGCCATGTGTGCCCGCGCCGATGTTGGAGGAAGTTGGTACCGGATAGCCTCGAGGCAGTATCTCGTCATCTCGGCCAATAGAGCCGGGTCTTTGACCGACATATCGCACATCAACTTATCCAGATGCCCGTCTGGTGCTTGCCATTGTGTCGACCACGGCTTGGGCACCGCTGGGGCAGACAGGGCACACTCAATCTCCAGCATCTGCCTGATCATAGGTTTCCAGATCTCCTTGGCCAGGGCCGCTTCTATCTCTAGTGAGGCATTCGGGGATGAGGCAGACAGCGTAGTCGCCAATTCCTGGATCGATCGCACAAGCTCTTCTCGCCGTCGGATGATGAGTTTCGGGAGGTTGATGACTTGAACCCATTTATCCTCCCTGAACCCTGGACCTCCAATGGCAGACATTGCAGTCCGAAGAAGAGTGAGAATCACACTGTGAGCGGCATTCATGGCATTCCCAACCTGGGGACTGAGTTCTTGCAGGATTTGCTCAGCGGTCAGCTCGGTGTCGTAGAGAGCAGGTACAACCGTGAGAAGGTGCAGGAATTCCTTTGTATGTAAGAAGTCGACACCCCACGGCCGTGAACTGTCAGTTGGATCTCTTGTGAATCGACGCGCAAGACGCAGCGAGTCGGCAAGCAGCTCGAGCTCCTGTGCAGCGACGCAGAGACTGATGGCTGACTTGATCCAGAACCCGCGCTCTCCAGCTTCTCTCGACTCAGTGGCTGCCTTGGTGCGTGACTTGATGGCCACACGCGCTTGATCGAGCCAGATGGGATCGTCTGGATGGGCTTGTCTTCGTAGGATGGTCTCCATGACGTCGAGATCACCGGCCTGTGAGTCGGGCGCCTGCACCTGCTTGAGGATCGTCGACTCGAGTCTGCCCGGGGGAGTCTTGATGAAGCTCCGGCCTGAGTTTACCTGCTTGAGCTTGAGGAACAGCGCAAGAGACTTGTCTGGTGGTAGAGACAAGAACAGGTCGGCAGGCCACATGTCGGGACGACCAGTCCTTGGATCAAGAGACGCAAGCTTTCGCATGGATGCTGAAGAGCTATCCGCTATTTCAAGACCTTCTGGTGTCGTATATCGAAGCAGGATGCAGAGATGCTCGTAGCGAGAGGTTGTTTCTCGGTGTTTAGGGGCCTGGAGGAGATCGTACACCTTCTCTGGGGTCAGGTACTCGATCGGCCCCATGATCTCGTACAGCTTCTCGACGTGGTTCTTGAGCACTTCGCGGTCTTGCCTGGTATCGTCTATCCAGAGCTGGATTACGAAGCGGACCAAGCCGGCTGCATCGTACTGCGAGAGCTGTAGACGCAAATGCCGAGCGTGTTTCTGGCAGCACCGGACAACAAGGTTTAGACATTGATGTAGCTCCTGGTTGGATCCCGATGACTTGGATGTGGCCAGACGTTTGATTAATGGCATGGCGAAATTCGAGATGAAATCTCGTGGGATGTGAATTTCGTTGGCATTCAGGGATTCGAGCCTTCTCAGGACTGTCTCACAGAACTGTGGATTGCCTCGAAAGAGCATTTGGTGCTGCGAGAAACGACGCATGTCATTCTCGTCAGGAGAGAAGATGTCTTTGAGAAAGGCATCCTCACAAAAACGACGATGGCCCAGAATCATCCGTTGTCGCTGCTTCCAGGTCCAGACAACCCCGGGATCGTCCCATGCCCGGATGAAGCTCTCATGGCACGCAGGGACGATGAACTGGTACAGATCCCCCAATGGCCGAGGATCAAGCTCGCCGCGCATCAAGATCTCGAAAAGCTCCCCCAGTCCGTCACGTCTCTCCTTTTGTGCGTTGACTGCTGAAGCTGTCCGGCCAAGCAGCCGACAGAGGCGGTGAACCTCGAGGACGCTGAAGCTGGCCATAAGGGTCGCGATACCTGTGGCTCCGTCTACTGAGTCCCATGTTGTCTGGAATGAGTCAAGCTTTCTGAGGCGTTTGACGAAGGCGTTGATTGCGCGAATTCTGTCCCGTACATCGCGTGGGTGTTGCAGACTGTTGGCGATGACATTCGCCGAGGCCAGGTTCGGGCGGTCATTTTTCGTAATGCCCTGCTGGGTGTTTCCAGTGACTGATCTCGCCATGATATCGTCAATCGACTCAGCAAAACAAGTGCAAATTATTGTGACAGGAAACAGGAGACTGGATTGCTGTCTTGTCCAGTTCGTGAATCATCTTTTGAAGGCTGCAGCCAGAGCGCGGGCCTCCGTCTGTCTGATGGTGGCGGAGCAAGTTCCAACTTGGCGCCAACTCCCACTGGCGGTTGAGTGGGCGACAGCGTGTAAGCCGGCTGGCCTGGAAAGCAGTGAAGGAACCTCTGCGGTTGTCTGGTCAGTAGAAGGAAATAAAGTAATCATAGTCAATAGTACTCGATCATCTCGATGACATGGATTCCAGCTTGATTATCTTGAATGCTGGACTTGAGAGAGATACCGATCGTGAACGAGTCAGTGCCTCTCAGCACCTGCTCTACAAGACATGGTGTCATCTTGCGCAGTACAGCAGTTGGATGGGCAGCTGCATTTAGTAGAGTATTCACCTTCTATGACTTGATTTGCTCCCACGCAGAGCTGTAAGTTGAGGTATCTGAGCTAATCACCCTCGAGCTCTCGCTGACATGCGCTGACTCTTGTCCTCAACCGAGATGATGATCTGGTTCTTCAACCCGACCTCGTCTGCTGCTGCACCCCCTCAACAGCATATGTGTCGAAGACCGACGCACCAACACACTGCTTCTCCCTGCTTTTTCATCAGTAGCCAGCAAACTTGGCGATAGCTTCTGCGTCGAAGGATCTCAGCCTGACCATCTTCAAAGTAATACTTCATACTCTACAGGAGCGCATCCTCAGCTGCGACAGCGTTGAGCTCCACCGTGACTGCTCGTACCTCTCGCAACGGCCATGCGGCACAGCCAGGGAACCACCATGGCCATGGCAATGCTTCAACGAGCACAAACCTCCTCGCCAGACTGAAGATCTCCATACATCGCCATCTCCCCCCGTGGCAGCTTCTACCGAATGGAATCGACCACACTCAACTTCGCTGGAACCCTCAGGCACGCCGATAGATCCGATACAGACATCCAGTTCCCCCGCTTCAGCAGCCTCCCGCCAGAGCTCCGTACGGCGATATGGCACTGTGCTCTTCCTGATGAACACCAAGACCCGCCGGCGATATTCTCGCAGAGAGATTGTTGGCGCGATGACGATGGCGTCGTGGCAGAACCCGCGGGCTGGGTTCCTATTCGCATGACGACCACCTGCGCGGCACTGCTCCATGTGAATCGCGAGGCGCGAGGCATCGTTCTCTCCTGGGCAGCCAGCCACGAGTACAAGTTAGGGTATCGTGTTGCTTGCTTCGACTGCCCAGACGACCCGCGGTTATTGAGAAACCGTGAGATGGACGATCAGGGCAACTGGTACCCTCCAGATCAGCTACCGGTTCAAGGACCCATTTTCATCCGACAGTGGGATCCATCTAAGGACATTCTACACGTTTCCGACATATCTGACGGCAATCAGGGGCCCGGCTGGAGCGAAAACTACATGGGCGGAGAGCAGTTGAGGGGTGTTCAGCACATTGCCTTTACTGCCACTTGCATCGGAGCTTACACGAGACGCAGGTGGCTACATCGGCTTCTGGTAGCAATGCCCGATCTCAAGTCTATGTCTATTGACTTCTCCTGTCCTGTGGAAGAAGATGGTGATCCAATTGGCCATCGACTTATCAAGATAGCAAGCGTCGGGGAAACCTGCGACAACATCTGGGCCCATGCCAGGTGGGAACCCTAGCGAAGAAAACGTGGACGAAGATGGGAAGGATCCTTACGTGTGGGAAGATTGTGAGGACCTCGAGCACAAGCTGTTGCAAGATTATGTCAGTGGCGACTTTTGGCTGCCAGTCGACCATGATACAGGTGACTCGAGCAACGACGGAGCTGATGCGGACCAAAAGATCTTGAAGCGCCCTCCGCCATGGATCCGCGATCCCGTCGGCGGCGGTCTTGCGTTCGAGACACAGAGATTCGAGATGGTCGAGAGAAGAGGCTACGATGATGTCCGCGGCGGGCTGGTCGTTGATCTCGCGGACTTGTATCCGCCGCGTCCGGGATCGCCGAGCACGTACTCGACGGACAGCGAGTTACTTGAGCATATTGCCTCCCTGTGCTGGCCCAAGACTCGAGATGATACCGTCGCCTCGGACTGAACTAATTCCAGTACAGGTTCTCCATAGCTTCTAGGGTTTGGCATTAGAGCTACGTGAAACCGACAGACCTCAACGAATTGGTCACTTTATACTGAGCCCTTCCACGTCAATCACGTCAAGACCATGAGCCAGATATGTTGAGCCCATTCAATCATAGATGAACTCTGTAACAGACAAGCTGTTCTGTACTCCTCACGACGGGCCCAGGGGTGCGCGGCCGCCCTGACCGGTTCTTTGGTACACTCCAAGCCTCAATGCAACGGCGCCCACCTACCTTGCGTCGCAGCTCAGCAGTCGGACTGAGTCGCCGAGAGACTTGCATATTGTAGCTCTGCTTCCAAATGTCGATTTGCTTCCCAAGCCGCAGGTGTTTTGAAGTCTAGGCCCGGTCATCCGTAGAGACATGGTTCAATAGCGCGGGGGCTCTCGTCTCATGGGTTTCCTGCCAACATAATCTGCGCATTGGTCTTCCAACCTTGCTCGTCTGTTCCGCATAAGATGTCATTTCGTATAGGATGTCATGCAGTCTTCAAACGGGAGCCAGGCTCCTTTGACTCATTGTGCGACACCTTGGAGAGAATAAGAACAAGGAAACCCCGGATAAGATCGACCCGACCTCGCGGCCTGGACCATGCCAGGATTTTGCAGTCAGCGAGCGCAGGTGACAAAAATAGTCGCTCTTCATCCGAGGACCAACTCACGATGTCACTTCATGTGGTGCTTTGGTATTGAGGGGCGGGGATCATGCCATGCAATCTATGGCGACACGAGGGGGAGTCGCAACGTTTAGTGCCTTGAACATATGAGCTGAGTCACGCGGAGAATCATCTATATTATCGTATCGCTGTCGATAGCATCTGGCAATGTCTTCATGTAGATGGCTTCTTGGTTGCTTTGATACCAAAGACTGCGTTGCTCTTGACGGTGAACGCACTGTCGCGACAAGCGCATGACTAGAGTCGATGTGGAATCACAGTCATTCACCTGTCACGGTAATGCCTTAGTTGTCATGAGCTTCTTGGAGTTTGGAGGCTTGTCTTTCGCGCGCTTCGCCACGTCTGTCTACTTGGATGACGGCAGCAGCGTCAAAAGCCACGGCACAGCACATCACAACACAACACAGCTTCACATCCAAGTACATATATATTGGCTTTCGCCTAGAACCTGAACCACGGCTCCTTTCCAATATCTCCTGTCGCTCCACCCGTGGTACAAGAGTCACTATATTGCTGCTGCTGCTGCTGCTGCTGCTGCTGGCTGCACTTAAGCGTTCCATTCGCCCAACTTAGGCTAATGTCACATCACAGCTGTGCAGACGATCCAGACCGGCGGTACGAGGTTCGGACTCAATTTGTGTAAAGTGCCGTGCTGCTTCATACATACAACCTTGCAGGAGCTTACCTAAGGCCTCGGCTCTCCAGCGAAAAGCCACACTTGACTTTCTGTTAGAGGTGCACTGATTAGGCTCACCTCGTAGAAGTGCCGACTTGCCAAGGCGGTGATGAGATGAGTGACTGTTGGGAGTTCACTTGCAACATGGCGAGTCAATTGAGGTACGAAAAGGTCCTCAAAGCATTCATGTGCTCCCCTCATCTTCAGAATTCTGATTCAAAGTATTTCTGTGCTTTTCTCCGTAACTGCTGGTCAAACCTGACCCGGCCGACAGCTCTACCGCTCCCAAGCGCCTACCACCTCACGGTCCAGAACTTGCCAGCCGGCAACAAGCCAACAAGCCAATCCCAAACTTTCCAGACTCAAAAACTCCGTCCATATTACTCCCGACTCCTCTCTTACCGCTCTCTGCAATTAAGGAGAGGCTCAAGCCCTGTCGAGGCGGAATACCTGCATCCGTGTCCCTGACCGCCAGGGATTCCAGCCCGGTTCGACTACACCGACGCGCCGAGGGCTTACGGCACAATGAACGATTGGCTCATGGGGCATCTGGCGATGCCTCCAAGGTTGATTGGCTACCTGTTCTCGAGCCTCGACTCGCGGAGATAATCTATGCAGGGTCCCACCACTATAAACGCACGTCTCTACCGTGTAAGCCATTGGCGGGGATCCAAACCACCTCGGAAACGGACCTCGTCTCAAGCCATTGAGCCCTTTCATATCACGTAGACACGAGTGCGCTAGTTACAGCCATCATCCCATCGTGAAGAACGCCGTGCCTTGTTTCTTCACCGCCAGCCATGCCGGGTCAAGCGAGACTTTTCAGCCTTCAATATGGACGTCCAGGGCTAGACCTGGTCTCATGAGTGTTCACCTCCGCTTCTGACTACGCTTGCCTCCCAGAGCTCACCCGCCTTAATATAGCTACACGCAGGCTTCACACTCCCGTCTGCAATCTAGACACTCTGCGGAGAGCTCGAGCTGAGGCCAATTCATCTATTGAGCTGTTGTGGTGGTTACATTGCTCCTCAATGAAGACCGGAGGATCAGAGCGGACAGACGAGAGGGCATCCTGTTGGGTTGCACGCATGTCCGCTGTGCAGCGAGGAGACATGAAGCCTGCTGGCGACGAGCCAACGGTCCAGATATAAATACAGACAAAGGTGCCGGGGAGGGATCATCGTTTCCCTTGCCAGATCAAGTCCCAGGATCATCACCACACCACGCCGGCTTCTGTTGATTACCACCTTGCCCTTATCTATTCGTCCAATTTATTCCTCCTGTTACAATGCAGCTCAAGCTCCTTCTCGCCGCCCTTCCCCTGGCCTTCGCCACTCCGGTCCCGGAGGCCAACCCTCAGGGCACCATCCCCAACATTCCCGGAGCTGTCCCCACGGAGGCTCCTGCCACCGGCGTGCAGATCACCGGCGTCAGCTACGCCGGCTCCGGATGTAATGCCGGCACCGTCGCCAGCGTGCTCTCCAGTGACTTGAGCACCCTGACTCTGCTTTACGACAGCTTTGTCGCGCAGGCCGGTGATGGTCTCGCCCCTGCTGCCTACCGCAAGAACTGCCAGCTCAACGTTGGCCTCAAGTACCCTCAAGGATGTGAGTGACCTTCTGCATAACGCGCGAATCTCGCAGCGCTTGCTGTCGTGGGTGGGGCAAGGACATGGCTGATCGTGAAAATTCCAGGGCAATACTCGGTCTTCAAGGTTGACTACCGTGGCTATGCCTACCTCCAGAAGGGCGACAAGGGCGTTTGCAAGGCGACCTACTATTTCTCTGGCTTCTCCAACCAGGTCTCAAGCACCCTCACCCTCAACGGCCCGTACGATGACAACTACCTCAAGACCGACCAGTTCGGCATTGAGACGACTGTCTGGTCTCCTTGCGGGCAGGAAGGCTTCCTCAACGTCAACTCGGAGGTCCGCCTCACGCCCATCGACAACAAGAAGACTGCTCTGCTCACTGTAGGTTTCCCCAAGTTCTCGGGGCCCGGCATGGGCAATGGGACCGGAGGCTCCTGGCCTCCGTATGGTCCCGGCAAGGGGAATGGAACAGAAGGGCCTGGGGGTCCCAAGCCGCATCACCCAAAGCCACCGCGCGAGATTGTGAGTACTAATCGTTCTCCCCTAGGTCGATTCCACCGATCTCAAGTTCTCCCAGGTCCACTACCTCCAGTGGCAGAAGTGCTAAGTGTCTCGCCCATGAATGACATGATGATTCGCGACATCTTAGGAAGCAGGACGGTTCGTTCATATGCAAGAGATTGTATGCCATGTCCTGCGGGCGGTGGATTCAAGTGCGGCATCGGCAGGGGCAAGCAGGTTCTTTCACAAGCAGACGATGTACACTCGCTTTCTCGTAGCGGAATGTATACAAGTCAATGCGATCTGCCAATTGATACGACATCCGCACCGCGTGATGCATCTTCTGCTTTCAATGTTTGAGATTTGTGTCCACGCCGATGGCTCTTTTTTGTGGCAATTGGCAAGGCGTCAAAGTCACATACTAACAAGTCGGGAGCAAAGTTGAGTCACAGGCTCATGGGACGGACTAGTTGAAGCCTGTACGGGCAATGTCTGGGAAGAAACGGAGACAACATCGTTCTGATGTGTATAAGTGAGGCTCACGTGATACGCGTAACCGTCGTTCGCATCCAACGGCTGAGTGGCGCATGTTCCTGCATGAAAGAGGGATCCCTGGGGCGCTTAACAACGGTATTTCGGCCGGAACGCGGGGCACCAACGTCGGTCAGAGAGAAGACATCCAGTCGTCCAGGTCTTGAATCAGATATTCACACAAGATATGGAATCAAAAGCGTGGCGCAACTGCTTTCTCTTATTTGCAGTTCCATGTCGCGCACCAGATGTGATTGCATTCCGTAGCTTGCTGTGAGTTGCAACGTGTCGAGGACTCTCGGGTGAGCATTTCCCCGCACGGAGAACCCCAGACCAAAGTGGCAGCGTGTGCTGCAGCGCATGGTTCATCGGCTGCAGGGTGTTGCGCCATCATCGATTCGGCAGAGTGCCGAGGTGGTTGGAAGAAAAGAGAAGAAGCATCGCCAGAAAACACTTGATATGTATGCTGAGCCGCTATGGAAGAGAGAGTACTCGGGAGTCGGCCGAAGTTGAGCCCCAGTGCTGACCAAGGATGACCGTGCACTCAAGACATTATCGTCCTCCTCTTGGTACTGTTTCTCGGGAAATGTTGCAGTGAATCGGGCTCAGGCTATCCTCGGTGTTGTGAGCGAGAGATCCTGGAGAAGTGGTGGTGGTGGTGCTCGGCGGATGCGGCAAGCGATCGGCGAACGAGCGGAATTAATGGGCAACAATGAGGGGGAAGGCGCGTCCCACCTTCCGTCTTCGCTCCTGCCCTGCCCACTTGAGGCCCTTCCGCCGCTGGCAGCCGTCGACAGCTGCAAACGACAAGATGAGGTCGACAAGAATGAGCAGATGAGAACGACTAATAGTAACTTAGGTATTGTGATGAACCAACGCAATGAAGCTGTATCACAGCATCTGAATTGAATTGTATTGGACCGCTTAATGACATTGCCTTCAGTGGTTGTTACCTCAGCCGCCCTGAGGCATGCCTTGTCCCAAATAGCCCTCACCTTGACAGATTACCTTCCCTCCTCCGGTCGTCCTCCTCCTTCTCCACAACTTCTGCCGGCCAAATCCATCCTCCCTCTCCCTCTTCCACTATCTGAGCCTTATCGCCAAAGCCTCGTCCCTTCGAGTCCTCCAGCGACTGGTATGTGCCCTGAAATCTGCATCAGCTTCGCTGTAACTGACCCCGAGACCCTGCAGCAGCAAGCAAAAAAAGCCTATTCCCCAAATTCGCGTCTCCATCCAGCCCCAGACGTCATTCCGATTTCGCGCATCTAGTGCCTCGCCCTAGCCCACCACACCCATAACCCACTACCATATCAAGCCTCGTCCATCCCCGAGTCCGCTAACCGGCTACTCCCTCGGCTCTCACCTCTCCATACCCTCACTTCCCGACATCCAAGAGTTTCTGTAACGGCTCTTTCTCTACGGCCACCCGCGTCCCCCCACTTCGAAGCCGCCGCGAATCCCCCATCGCACGTTTCGATTCTTCCCGATTGTACCCTTATCCTCTTGACCCCTCCTCCTCGAATACTTCCCGGCTTCTTTCTTTCTTCCCTTCCTTCGCCATGAACTCCTCCAGACTCTTCCTCTCCTCTACCCGTCGTCTTGCCGCTGCTTCTCACCTACGACCAACTCCCTCCTTCGGCACCGTCTACACAAAGTCCCCCTACGCCTTCAACGTCCGCAACATGGCTTCCGCAGCAAAGATCAAGGTCAAGAACCCCGTCGTCGAGCTCGACGGCGACGAGATGACCCGTATCATCTGGCAGAACATCAAGGACAAGCTCATCCTGCCTTACCTCGACATCGACCTCAAGTACTACGATCTCGGCCTCGAGTACCGTGACCAGACCAATGACCAGGTCACCATCGATGCTGCTGAGGCCATCAAGAAGTACTCTGTCGGTGTCAAGTGCGCTACCATCACCCCCGATGAGGCCCGTGTCGAGGAATTCAAGCTCAAGCAGATGTGGCTGTCTCCCAACGGCACCATCCGTAACGCCCTTGGTGGTACCGTCTTCCGTGAGCCCATTGTCATTCCTCGTGTTCCTCGCCTCGTTCCCGCTTGGGAGAAGCCCATCATCATCGGCCGTCACGCCTTTGGTGACCAGTACCGTGCCAAGGATGCCGTCCTCCCCGGCAACGGCAAGCTCTCCATGGTCTACACCCCTGAGGGTGGTGAGCCCCAGGAGATCGAGGTCTTCCAGTTCAAGAACGGCGGTGGTATCGCGCAGACCCAATACAACACCGATGAGTCCATCACCGGTTTTGCCCACGCTTCTTTCAAGCTCGCCATCGAGAAGGGACTACCTCTCTACATGAGCACCAAGAACACCATCCTCAAGAAGTACGATGGTCGCTTCAAAGACATCTTCCAGGAGCTCTACGACACCAAGTACAAGCCCGAGTTCGAGGCCAAGGGCATCTGGTACGAGCACCGTCTCATCGACGACATGGTCGCACAGATGATCAAGAGCACCGGTGGCTACATCATGGCCCTCAAGAGTAAGTGAACCCATCCACAGCCACTCGGCTATTGTGGATAGACGAAGTACTGACAAAGATGACAGACTACGACGGTGATGTCCAGTCCGACATCGTTGCCCAGGGCTTCGGCTCTCTTGGTCTCATGACATCCGTCCTCATCACCCCCGACGGCAAGACCTTCGAGTCTGAGGCTGCCCACGGTACCGTCACTCGCCACTACCGTGAGCACCAGAAGGGTCGCGAGACCTCCACCAACCCCATTGCGTCCATCTTCGCCTGGACCCGTGGTCTCATCCAGCGTGGCAAGCTCGACGAGACCCCTGAGGTCGTCGCTTTCGCCGAATCTCTCGAGCAGGCTTGCATTGACACCGTCGACAAGGATGGTATCATGACCAAGGATCTTGCACTTGCTTGCGGCAAGAAGGCCCGTGAGGACTATGTGACCACCACTGAGTACCTCAACGCCGTTGAGAGGCGCATGAAGAGCCTCCTCAAGGAGAAGCTGTAAAGGATGACCTTCCAAGGAGATTAGCGAGCCCAAGTCGATGTTTGGAACGACTGGCTCGACGCCGGAGATTATGCATAAAGAAGCGATGCAGCCTGGTTGCGTATGATTGATATTATCGCCCAAAATCGTCTTTGGGATCTCAGCAAGGGTCTGCTGATAGCATTCGAGTCAGCTCGAGGCGAGCGAGGGGGTTGCCGAGCCGGTGCTTTTTATATCCATGCCCGGGGAGGAAATGCGGGGGAATTCGGAGCCGACTCTAGTGCGACCCGCGTGACTGAGAAGGGTGCTCTAGTGGACTCGTCTCGATGCAATAGCGTTCACCTTACCGATCTTGGCCGAACTGGAGGCCGAGGCATCTCTCATTCGGCGTCAGGGACTGTGGTAAAGACAAGTCATCTGAAGAAGACGAGGGACGTGGAACATCATGTGAAGTTACGGGGGCTGCAAGATCCTCTGAGGATGTACATAGTTGCATTTGATGTCTTCATCTGTTGGATAGAGATCATGCATGCTCACTGAGCGAGCTAGATTTGGACAATGATTCGAAGCATTCACACCATCAAATACGCCTGTCTCTACAGTGTTAACTCGTGCACTGTAACGAACGATCCCGAACTTTGCCGTGGCCGGGTTAGCTTTGAGACCTTCAGCTACCTTACCTCAGTCACATGCTAGTCTTGATTCCTTCAAATGAGTCACTTCTCCAAAGATGTTCTCTTGACAGTTTGCCAGTGATGTGAAGTCATTCCCATTACGTATCAAGCAAGCCATCTCTAGCGCCTAGACTCCATGTTCCGTCGGGATATCCGTTCCCACATACCGGACGAGACGGCGCTCCGGCTCATGCACAGCTCATTTCGTAGCCATCTCCTTCAAATCCTCCGCCTGTTTTTTTAATACAGCAGCTTTTAGATAATACAATACGGTTTTGGACGTCCTTCCATGCTTCTTTGGTCACGGGGCAGTACAAGGGCTGGGTAGATCAGTTAGTCTTCCCCGGCCCCGGGTGTGCCCTCAGTGGCTGTCTCTTTCTTCGCCTTCCTCCCGGATCCCGTGCCGCTTTCCGCCCCTTCGCTCTTCCTCTTCTTCTTCGTTGGCCGCGTGCCGCTCTTAGGTCGGTACCCGGGATCGTCATCACGCTTCCTCTTGCCCGCTCCTCTTCCTACAGGCGTGCTTCCGCGCGGCCCAGAAGTGTCCCCGCCATCCTCGTCGCCGCTGCCGGCCTTTATGGAGCGCTTGAGCTTGGATTTCGAGGCCGCGCTCGGTGTGCCGGTGGCTCCCCTATCAGCGGCTTTACCGCGACCCTTCTTGGCGGGAGGGTGTTGCTCGTCATCCGCAGCGCCGGTGGCATGGGAGTCCTCACCATCTTGCAAGAAGACCTTGGGGGCGTGCTTGCGAAGCCAGTTTGTGACGCTCGTGGGGTTCTTGAGGTGAGGATTCGGCGGCGGGTGTGCCGCTGGGTTGGCTTTTGGTGCAAGGGAGGGGACCTCTCTGGCGGTGTCAAAGAGTGCGTTATCGATGGCGTAGATATAGTCATCGAGGTCATCGGGAGTGAGGAAGGGACCTCCTGATCCTGCTCCGCCAGGTTGTGAGGGATCGGTTTCAAGGATCGTGAGGTCAGCGACGAGATCGGGATTTGCGTCTTTAGCAGCGGCATAAGTAAGGTGTGAAACGTCTTTTTCGAGAGTTGAGAGAGAGGTGAGGGATGGGTCGGCGGAGGTGGGGGAGGATACGTCGATGCGCTTGTCGTTTGGGATTTGGGAAAGGCGATTGACCTCTGTGAGAGTGTCGAGAAGGCGGCTGCATGATCGTCAGTCTGGATCGCACGAGATGGCGTGCAGGTCAAAGAGAGGGTCCGTAAGGCTTACTCATTCTCGATGGCTAGACGCTTGACAATGGCTGACGCCTTCTCCTCCTGTCTGTGCAGCTCCTCGCTGTCGTGCATCTTGCTATCGAAGGTGATGCGCATCTTGCGATACTTCTTCTTCCACGACTTGTAGCCTGCCTTGCCGGCGTCGCCATTGCCGATGCTTTTGAGGGCGACCGCGGCGTCCCGCGATGGGGAGCCGTGCGCCTCTGTAGTCGCAGGCATGATGTGCGTGGAAGCGTGCCACGCTGCGATGTGAGACGCGTGAGGATGACGACGATGACGGTGGGTGGGCTGGAATGCGAAAATATGCGAAGGTGAAGGTTGATGGATGGCGAGGACAGGTTTCGGCAGGGCGTCGATGGATGATGATGGGTGAGGGTAGAGGAGATGGTCGAAAGGGAGGATGCGCAGGGTCAGGTAAGGCCAGTGGCAGCTTTTGGCGCACTTCCTTTTTTCGGCGGTCGGCGTCGCGAGGCGCGGTGCACCTTCTTCAATAGTCGTCGTGGCAGTGGTGGTGAAGTACTGTGCTGTCACAGTGAGAACTCAGCACATCTGGTAATATGACATGAGATTTAATCCTAGCATATCCTTCTGATTGAAGCATTTTGTATCAGTATTCGAAGCTCTACCACCACAGAACATGTTTGCTGGGGGCAATCTTGGTCTTGCGGCTCTCGAGCTCAGGTCATGACCAGCCTCACACGTTACCCTGGAGCATCAACATCGTCACCTCAATCAGTCACTACCTCATCTCAAGGAGAGCACCTATTTTGGACCTGCGTATAAATGCACTTGCCTCGTGGATATTGATCTGGACATTCCCAGAACACGCTTTGCTTGAGCATTACGACTCCTTCTTTTAGACCTAGGTCCTCGTTGACACATTATTGGTTCACGTTCTGCACACTGTTCATGACTTGACAACTTCTCAGTGTAAGTCGCCGGGCCAGTTGAATTCATGACGTCCACATATCTTTACCATTTGCATTTTTGACTTGTCGAGCAACATGAACTCTAGTCTGTTCATGCACGTGACTCCTTGCCCAGCCTCGACAGCTCGTCCCGAACGAACTCGCCCGCATTAAGCAGTTCCGTGCTGCCATAGACGATCCGCTTCCAGTCCTTGTCCTCGCCTCTTCGCGCCACCCACTCCTGCAAATTGCCGTACTCGTCCATGCTTCCACCACCCACCGTGAACACAATCGCCGTGTTGAACCCTTGCCTTCGCTGTCCAAACGTTGCTTGACCCGACACCTGTGAGCCGGGGATGCCGCCAGGCATGGTGCTTGAGCGCATGCCCTGGCTGGGT
Source organism: Sarocladiaceae sp. R1802 (assembly GCA_023628655.1). NCBI lineage: Eukaryota > Fungi > Ascomycota > Sordariomycetes > Hypocreales > Sarocladiaceae > Sarocladiaceae sp. R1802. Next base: position 572,059 of record JAMAKF010000001.1, read on the forward strand.
GGTGGAGGTTCGATACCTCTCGCGTTGGCAGAGCGAGGGTCGTAGTAGAGGTAGTTTTCCGTCTTCGCGATAGCGGAAGACGATGCTGCAGCGGGTTCCATGATGGATTCGACGATCTTGGTGATGGTGAGGTCACGGTCGGCGGGGAGGAAGTTCTTGACGCCGCTGATGAGAGACTCGAAGTTTGATGAGATCCCGGTAGGCACGCCAGAATCCTTCAGACGGTCTGTGAGACGGGAAGAAATAGCAGAGAAACGGCCGAAAAGATCGCCGGATGAGGCCGCTTGCTGATTGGCGCTGTTGATCGTCGCAAGCTGTGTCATTTTCGTGGTCGCACGAACCCTGCAAAGCTGTTAGCTCTCAAGGCCAATTATGACCATATCTAGAGCGATCACTTACTGTCTGACGTATGGCAGACTTGAAACGTCGGCTCCAGCATCCTCCAGCGCCTTCTCGAAGCCCTGATAGTCCGTCTTGTTCACCTCCTGTTCCGTGTTGAGGAACCATATGATGAACAGGCGAAGCTTGTCCACAGGATCTGTACCCTTGTCGCTATCCTTAATGATCTCTAGGATCTGGGCCTTGGTATGCTTCATCACCGTCTCCTCGATTTGGAAAAAATTGTCGAGCTGCCGATTCTTGATGCCCGTCAAAAGCGCTGCGAGAATGTTCATGTGCATGTCCAGGGTTGCCTTGCGCTCCCGCATCTCAGGTAACATGGTAATAGCTGTCTTGAGGTGCTGTGCGCTGGCACCGGTGTCTCCCTGCATTAGACTCTCGATGTCTTGAACGCCTGTCTTCCTTGTGAGAGCTTGTGTGTCTTCCTTCCACTTCTGGAGCTCGGAATCGATCTCCTCGGCCACCTGAGGAAACGGTGCCTTCGCGTTCTTGGCCCAGAAAAAGTCGCTGGCAGTCAGGTCGTAGGCTTTCTTCGAGGAGCCACTGGCGGGGTTGTTCTCGTCGTTCGGTGTTTCAATCGTGATCCTGTTGAGTTTGACATCTAGGATATCGTGTACGAGCGACTGGTATGTCCAGGAGTGAGAAAGCATCGGGGTCAGATCAACGTTGCGGTCGAGTAGGATGAGGACTGGTCTCGCCGATGGAACGCCCCCTGTCGTAGTCTTTTGTGAAGAGAAGAGATTGTCCTTGGAATTAAGAATGTGGTCTCGTAGTTTTCGGTCGAGGCGCTCAGCAACGAGCTGTGCGGCCGCATCCTTTGGACAGCGAATGATTGGGATCACTCCTGTTTGACATCAGTCTTGTACCTTGCACTGGGACAAACCCCCCGACTTACCCATTGTTACAATCACGCTGAACAGGCCGCTCACAATTCTGTCCACCATGCGCTCGAGATCGGCATCACTGGTCGACTCACTATTGAGCGCCCAGTATGTGTGCTCTTTTTGCATGCCCAGGCTGAACAAATCGGGCTCGGAAACCATGAAGTTGAGGTATTGGTCAAAAAGTTGCGAGATCTTATCCGAGGTTCCAGCAGTGGCAGTTTGTGTCGCAAAATCTTCTAGCAGCACTCGTGGTAAGGAGGACAACAGGTTGATATATGCCGGAGAGTATAGGTCCTTCTGAAGGTCGTTCGTGATGCTTTGTAAGTTCTGGGCAGTGGGCTCGAGGAGATAGATGACGGGAACATCTGGAATTGGGTGTCGAGCGCTTGAAATATGCCTGGGCGTCCAACATTAGCCGCTACTTTGCGAACTCCAAGACACCAAGTACTGACATATGCATTGTCACACCCATTGATCTGAGATCGCTCACACGCAGCACGCTGCTGATGACGTCTCTTCCAAGGTCATCAAAGACCAGGACTTTCCAGATCGGGTTTCCATCGGCGTCGAGAATCGGCGCAACGGGTGCGTGGAGACCATTGGCGTGTGCTTCCTCGGTTTCGCTGGTTTCGACCGTCTCGTTCAAGTTCAGGATCTTCTTGAGGGAGGCTGAGGAGTTAATAGGCATCATCTCGTGTTTTGAGGGGTCCACTAACCTATCTGCCGGTCCCGCAATGTGTTGCCTTTCCACCACATAGTCTTGCTGTGCAGCAGACGCAGAGGAGAGTGGGATGGGAATATGGGAGGTGTGACACCTCGGTTGCTTGACTTATCTTGCCTGCGTGATCGTAGCTCACGCCAAAGTGAAGCGTCAGATCGAGATCACCACCGTACTGGTGCGACGAGAGGGAAAGGAAGAAGTGCTGATTGAGCGTCAAATGTGGTGTGGCCACGATATCATGATCCGATGTTGGAGCTTACCCCAACCATTCAGTTACAGCATGTGTCAAAGGTCTCGAGGAAGGTGGCGGGCCACAGTGGCAGCAAGCTCCAGGTTAAGCCACAATGGGAACGACCGCGGATGTGGCTGATGCAGCCAGTGGCCAAGGGGGTGCTAGGCGTGGTGTGGTCCCGTGCTGGAGCAACTGCCACCCTTGAGGCCTGAGGACGTGTCGGACACCTCACCCTCGCACCCATCAAACACGGAGCAGCTTTTCCCAAACTCTCTTTCATCATCGCCATCACTCAACCACGCTCGCTGCAACCACCTCGACTCGTTCGCATCGCCGCATCGCAGATCGCGCGTATATCCACGTGCTCTATTAGCACTCTACACGGCTACGCAGCGGATCGCGACCCAGTTGCCAATACTGACGCGTTGATCGTTGGCTTGAGAGCATCCCAGTAACGTGCAGCGCAGCGCCCTGATAGTCAACCAGCGACCTAGACCGACCTCGACGATGCAGTAAAACAGGCGCTTCCCGATACAAATGGGACAGCAGTCCTCGAATAACATCTTGCGGGCGATGACCAGGACCATCGTGGCCAGTCACTGCCGTCCCAACAGGATTTAAGAGTATGCCTTCCAATCCTCCACTCATCTGCCCATCCACCCCCCCTTTGCCTGTACCTGTCTTTTACTTCGCCGCCCGGCTGGGAATGAGTATTTGTGAGTCCCGCGACAACTTAAGTCGTTGACCGGGAGTGAGCAATCAAAGTCCCAAGCGCAGCCCTCATGAATGGGACCCTCCTGACCGCGCAATCCTCCTCCTCAGTAAATGCGCTGGAGCGATGAACCGAGCTCGGGGGAATTGCAGCAGACTGCTTGATTCTATGGCTTGGCCTCATCGAGACAATAAAAACTAAGGACCTGTTCGGACTCTGCGTCACGGACGTCGTCACACGAAAGGTCCATCCCCTGGCGCTCTGAATTTGCGCCAGGCAATGCGGGTCCATCTGACAGAAGTGCGGAAGGATTGACATATGTCAATGTTTCTAGCCTGAAGCTCACATGATCGCTGTTATGCATTGCCGGTCATTTCAGAAGCTGGGTTGGCGGATATTGCTTGGCCCAGGGTGCCGTTGAAGTCAGTTCCTGGGCTGCGGCGTGCTTGGGTTATCACGAGCTGCCTTGGCTCAAGAAGGCCTCTTCCAGGGCAAGCTGGCGACTTCAAAAACAGAGTTCCAAGGTCTGGTACCAGGGGCGCTTAAGGAGCCTACTGTTGTCTTGTTTTCAGCACAATCGTTTCCAGAGGTGGCGACGGGAGCCCCAAGCTGCATCATGGCCAGCTCTTTGTTCAAGACGGACTCCATACGACCAGCAACCATCTTATGTCAAAGCAAGCGCGAAGTTCTCTGGCGTCCAACCCATGTCATCTCTCATTCTTCAAGAGCATTGAAAGCTTTCTCTCACAAACCCTCTTCAAACGACGTCGAAGGACATACGCTGATGAACCCATGCACATTTCACAGAACCCTGCAACTTGCCGTCGACTCTTTCGGGTGATCGCTATCGACACATTCTCGATCGAAGCTACAACTCTGGCCCTCCTGGTTGGCGGATCAGCCTCCAGATCTAGTGCTAGCGTCGCCTGCCGCCCACCCCGAGATTCCCTAACCCCAGCGCTGAGGCCGCCGGAACCCCTGAGCCACAGCACAATTTAGCGGGTGGTGCCCTTCACCGTCCCCAAAGCCTGTGAGTTTTTCCGCCCATACCGCCCTGTGCCTTTGCGCACCCACTGAAGTTGGTGTCGTGCCATGCGCTCGCGCCCTTCAGTGGCAGCTCTTTGTCCATTCATTTGCCCTTGGGATTCGCGTCTCCACCCATGCCTTACGCGCATCCCCCGTCGTCTCCCTGCTTCAGCTACAAAGAGCACCTTCCTTGCACTGGGATCAATCGTTTCACGGGTCACCACTGTCAGCCTATACTCTCAGTCTCTAGTCCTGTGATCCGAATTAGCATGCATTACCATAATGGACACGAGGCATAATACGTGTGCTGACCTTTGGTCGTGATCTAGAACAAGACTCGGTAGAGCGGCAAGCGTCGAGTGCCTGTATCATCAACAGCATCAGCCCGGCGTCCATCATGCAATCATGGCAGGACCTAGCCGGACAGCCGGCTACAGATGGACAGCAGAATCCGAACATCAACCACTCGGATCCTCAGAGTCTTGTCTGGCAGCAAGGATATGCGTTTCCTCAGGGCGACGAGCACTTTGACCCCAACCAAGACTGGTCCCAGGCTGTTGCTGGACAGGTTCCTTTTCAGCATCATGTTGATACACATGATGCTGCGAATTTCTTTGATTCACATGCTCAACATCCCCAAGACAGCGCATTTTTCTCGAGTGAAAGCCATCCTCAACAGGCATCGTACCAGGGGGCTCCTGACGGACTCAACTTCTCCCAACAATTTCAATCACGCCCGGAGGTAATCGACCCGAACTTCAACCACATCCATCCAGATCTCTACGCGCAACAAGGGAAAGTTGGCATTTCACCCTCGCAAGGCCAAAGCGAACCAGAACGCCAAGCTTTGCAGCAGCGGGATTTCAACCCGCAATACGCACAAGCCCAAGTTCTGCCTCACCAGCCGCAATCACAAACCCAACAGGTTGACCAGCAACAATTCTCACATACACAGCAGCCTCAACAGCAGCCTCTCACATACCAGGGGTTACCGCGGCAATCACCTGTACAGTTGCAACAGTCATATCAAAATCCCTCTGCCTACGCGCCGCCTCAGAGTAACGGTAACGGACCGTCACAGGCGGCACATTTTGGAATTCAGCAGCAACAGCAACCTGAGTATTCCCAGGCCCAATTTGCTCCTGCGCAGGCCGTTCAATATCAGCAGCACGTGAGTCACGAACCAAGGCTACCACCTGTGCAGCAACCTCAGGTGCCGGGTGGCCACGCAATAATACCACAGACAGCTGGCGCTGCAACTCAATCGCCACAAGTACAACATCTAGACTCTCCGGCAGGGCAGTCGGCGCCAATTGATGTGCTGCCGAAGAAGCGCAAGCGCACCCTCAAAACGTCGCAAAGCAATTCTGCCTCGGATGTCATATCTTTTCAGGTAGAACCTCATATCGATAACTCGACCTCCAAGCTGGCGGAGATTGACTCTCTCCCACCCCCGGCACCGACCCCTGAAGAGGCCGACTTGATCGCCAAGTTCAACAAGAGGACGAAAGCTGCAAAAGCCAAATTCCCCGCAATCAAGGGCCTGCCGCATCTTGTCCAAAGCGGAACTGTCACACTTCCTAGTGAGTTTACCTCTGGTTTTATTTGTCATTCATTTGACATACTCACAGACAAGCAGCACCCAAGAGCTTCGATAAACTCGCGCCCCTGGTAGCCCTTCCCCCGAGAAGTGGCAAATCTGTGGTTCCGGAACTTGGTTACCCGCTACCTTGCCAGATTCAGGGCCGTTTCAGCAGCCAGTACCAACCCTCTGCTGAGAAGACCGGTCTCGAGCAGCGCAAGGATGAAGCATACGCGCTTCTGGACGAGTACAACAGGTCCATGAAGGCCATTGGCAAACGCCAGCCGAAATACACCGAGTACCCCCGTATGGACCTCCACATGTCAAGTTTCTCAACGGCCGGTGCTGACTTCTGTAGATGCATTCAAGGAGCAACTCAAAGCGGATGAAGCGAACAAGAACAAGGCTGGCAAGAAGGCCAAGCAAGAAGGCCAGAGCAATCAGCGTAACAAGCCGGTAAGTGGAATCATGACTCTTCTCGGTTCACGCATAGGTATTGACGAGATACAGATCCGTTCAGATGTACGCCCTACAGACCCAGTGGAAGCTGTGGCTTGGGATGCTATTGGCATTGTACATATAGAGCCCTCGGTGACTCGAAGCTCGACACTTATTGCCACTCGGGTCCAGCAAACTGGCGATTTTTTCATCAAGTTGCGAGGCGAGATGAACCACGCGAAGCAAAATCTTGATCAGGCCATCTCAGACAAAGTGTCGGCGGACGAGCTTGCCGCCTGCACGGGGGAGTACGAACTCCGGAAGAAGGCTCTGTACCAGGCCCTTGACGCCGTGATAGAGCACGCCGACGATGCGGTTTTGGACAATCTCGGGGGCCATCAAAAGCTCATCTCGAGCTTGGTGAATGTCCTCATTTCTTGCATCAAAGCTGGAGACCTCTCCGGCAAGCTGCCGAAGGTAGCCCTTGAGCTGTTCACCCAGATGCCTATGACCAAGAAGATCGCAGAGACAACGAATTTTGAGACCGTACGGAAGCGCTTCGCCGAAAAGGGTGATGAGGAAGCCAGGGCTCTTGCCAGAGAGATTGCTGTGAATGTCAAGAAGGCGCTGAAGCCAGCGGAGACCGACTCTACTGGCGGCTATGCCGGTACATCCGGAGCCAACCGGGCCAAAGTCGCCGGATCCAAGCCCACGGACGGCACGGCTGCTAAACGCGGCCGTGACGATGACGGTGCCTCCGACGGGCGATCAGTGAAGAAGGTCATCGTTGAGGCAGGAAGCAGCTCTCTTAGTAAGAAGTTGGCAGCCACCAAAGCGACTACCCCTTCAGTCACGAAGGCGACATCGACAAAACCGACAGCAAGCTCAACACTTGCAGGCAAATTGCGGCCTGCGACGAAATCCGTCACTAAGCCCTCGGAGGTTACCACATCCGACAACACTGTCAGTGCCGTCGAGGATAAGGTCAAGGCTGAACTCAAGAAGTCAGCCTCGAAGCCTGCCTCATCCTCAAGCAGTGCTTTATCAGGTATTGGATCATTACTTGCGTCGATCAACACCCCCAAGCCCGAGACTGCTCCCGTGACGAAAGACACGAAAGGTCCTGATAGCAATGAGACGTCAGAGGAGAGGACCAAGAGGCTGCGCAAGGAGGCACGCCGTAAGTTGCGAGTGAGCTGGAAGCCCGAGGGCGAGCTCGTGAAGGTCAAGATATTCGAGAAGGAGGAGTCTGAAGACGAGGGCCGGGCTCACAACTTGACCAAGGATGCTGGTGACGACCGTTCTGAAGGTATGATGCTGAAGCAGCGTGCCGACATGGACGAGGACGACGAGGAAGACGACATCCCCTACCAGCCCTGTGAAGCACCTTCGCCTGCCTCTTGGACGGCTTTGCCTGAGGAAACACGCAACAAGAATTTCATCACTCGCGGTGGCAATGTTGGATTCAGCACGGACGAACAGAAGCGGATCCGGGAGCGCGAGAGCCGCGAATTGATGGTGTTCTACCAAGATGTGAACGATATCCCTACTTCACCCAAATCGCCTCCTCCCGAGGCAGCCACAGTGGATCAGAGGACTGCTACAAACCTACCGATTGACGGCAAGTTCCAGGAGATTCACAAACGGTGGACAGATGAAGATCAGATGGGCCCTGATGGGGCTCTATACTCTGCCATCAGACGTCTGGATGCACAGAAAAACCCGACAAACAAGCTCGACACCATCCTCGGGCGTCTTCAGGGTGCTGCAGCGAACTCACAATCAGATGCGCCGGTGCAACAAAATGTACCCTCGTTGCCGAGTGACGCACCACTTGTTCTTGGAGCGCCGGCTGCTGAACAAGTCCTCGCTTGGCTCCGCTCAGACAAAGTTCTCGGCTGGCGCAGCTCTGATACAAAGCCCCAGGATCTTGGTGCCTACCATTACACTGATCCAGATGTCCGGCAGGCTGGTACCACCATCGAAGCGCTGGTCAGATACCTATCGTCGAAGCCCTACCCTGCTACTTCGCCCCCGGACTGGCTTCTAAACGATGAAGAGAGAGTTCGAGAATGGTGGTTGGGCTACAACAAGGAGGCCGCGGCACGGCAAAAGAAGGCTGAAGATGAGCAAGCCAGGGCACAGGCCGAGGCAAATGCGTTCCTCGCCGCTGCTACCACAGCTCAGCAGGGTCAGCAAGCCACAGGACAAGACTGGGCGGCATGGCTTGCTCAAGCGCAGCAGCAGCCGCAGCAGCAACCGCAACACCAAGCCCTGCCGCAGGCCGACTACATGGCGATTATACAGCAGATGGCTGCTGCTCAACAACCCGCGCAAGCTGCTGCACAAGGGAACTCGCTCGGCAATGATCAATTGCAATCAATCTTGGCTGCCATCAACCAGCAAGGCCAACAACCTCAGGCTTCTGCTGTCCCCAACGCAGAGGACGATCCTGTGCAGAGATACTTGGCGCAGTTGGCTCAAGCCTCTCAACAGCCCCAAACTGGGTCTGTACCTCCTCCACCCCCACCCCAAGACTACGGGCGCGAGCGAGAATGGGACCGGGGTGGTGATGATGACGATCGGGAGTGGGAGAGAGACCGCGATTACAAAGATGGCGGCAAGGGCAAGCGGACGCGGACGTTGCCGCCACACAAACCTATCAACAAGGCACTGATAGGGACGAAACCGTGCACGTTTTGGCAGCAGGGCAAGTGTGCCCGTGGAGATCAGTGTACTTTCCGTCATGATTGAGCCACTGGTCTCAGCATCTATTCATTTAGATTTCATTTGTGCGCATTATAGTCTGCCCTCGGGCTCATGACGGGTGTTTGTTGAGATACCCTGTGTGGGAGTTCAGGATCTCGACTTATGGCAGACTCTCGATGTGGTGGAAGAGGCTAGGCGACATTCGCGTGTACCATTATGATTGAGTATGAGAAAGGAGGACAATCTGTCATTGGTAATATCGCAGTTCATTGCTTGAAGTCGCCCGAACAGCGGCATGCATAGATGGTGTTGGGGGGGTATTATCAATTTTAGTCACACACGCTCATTATGATCCTAGCTACCTTAGTCGTGCGACTGCGATAACCTTCATGCGTGGCCGGCCTCCCAACCTTGTGCGTATTCAAGCAGCACTGGGCATGTCCGTATCAGCCTCTGCCGAGGTCTCCCCGGGCCTCTTAACCAGACCTCGCAGACTCAGATCGTAAAGGACATCCTCTACCCTCTTCACATCGTACTTGACGGCATCAGCCCTCTTCCTGAGGATGTCATTCTTCAGATTAAGGAGTTGGAATCCCGCAAAAAGATCCTTGACAAAGGCGCTGATGACGAGGGGAAGGTCAAAGTCGCCGAGGGTGACGGCATTTGTGGCGAGGCGGGCAAGGTCGCTGGTCAGGTCGGGCAGGGAGAGGAGGTACTCCTCGATGGTGAGGTGGAAGGCATCTTGGGTCTTGAGGTTCGTGGGGACTATGACACATAAGGACGTTAGCACGTTCGTTCTCTTGACTCGATCGAGTCTAGGAGAGATGAGAAGAGGGGTTTACATGCCTTTGAAGACTGCGCCAACTTCCTCGAGCGTCAAGAGGCGGCCGAGCTCTGGAGTTTGCTCGCTAGACTGTGAGCTGGGAAGACCACCAAGCCAGCCGCAGTAGAGGACGGTTCCGATGGCATTCTGGACAGCCCTTGACCACTTGCCGTTGTACCTTGAGGAATCTTGTGATCAGCTATGAGTCGGCTTAGTCTTCTTGATCAGGTGAGATGTACTTGTAGTAAGGGTGCTTGCTCGCCACCTCGCTCAGTTCCTGAACGATGACGACCTCATCGGCAATAGCAGTCTCGAGTGCCTGTACCAGAGCAGGGTCTTCAGACAAGAACATGTCAGCTGGCTGTGCGAGTTCCAAAAAGCTGATAGGTAGCAAAGAGAAGGGGTTTCGTTCATACACTTTGCCCTTGGCGTGGAGTGCACGCGGGAGAGGTGGCCCTGCGCAACGGCAACGGCGCGCTCGAGACGCTGAACGATCTGGGTGAGTGATTCGCGCACTTGAGTCTCATGCTCGAGGGAGTCTTTGAGAAAGGTGAAGATCGAGGGATCGAGAATTGGGGTGTCGGACGAGGCCATTGTGACTAAAGACACAAGGTCGAAGGGTTGTGATCAGGAGATCTTATCACCTTGTGCCGAGAGGAGAGAGTATCGTCTGCAGTGGGCGTTTGGGCTGGAAGGATTTTAATCTGCGTCTCGTACTCGTCGTTTGATCAAAGTCCTCGAGGATGGATCTATAGCGGAAGCGAGAATCTATGAAGCAGGATGAAGTGTGATGTTTCAATCAGAGGTGTACATGAAGTCGGTGATGGAAAAGTTGAGTGCAGGCAAGTGTGATGGTATAGGGTGGCTTGTTCTACTGACGGCGGACATGGTGGCAATTCAACTCGTGAATGAACCATCCACTTAGTAGACTCGAAGGTGAGAAGCACATCATCTCTAGGATCTAGGCGGAATCATGTCAATCTGTCAACAGATCACTCCTTTTGTGTGTCCCCAATGAGTACTACGAAAGGAGCCTCGAATGGCTCACCGCGGAGATGCCTTCAGGACGCGACGGCATCCTACAGAGAGAGGGTGGTGTCACGGTGTCTCAGCCCATACCGTCATGTCAAGCCACGACCGATACCCGTCCGGACTCAACACGAAATCTGTTGGATGGTAGCCTGACCCTTCAAAGCGGCGGTGTCCAATACTGCGGCACATGCCCTCAGCTGTGGAATGCAGCCGTGCGCAGTGGCCTTCAGGTGGTCGACGGTGCACCGGGCGTCATGCCGACTGGTTTGCACGATGTTGCACATGGGGCTACGACAGATAACAATGCACCAGGTCTGAGCCCCTCAAAAGCATTGTTCATCAGGAGACTCTATATTTCAGTCGAACTTGAGGGATACATACCACAGGCAAGGAGAGCAGTTTATCATGAAGGATGGAACCCAAGACACAGAACGGTAGACTGTCGTGCGGCTGGACGCCCTTGCCGATCTAGGAGAAAGCTCCCGCTCCTTTTGGAACGCATCTTCCCGGATCTGTCCTACGCCTGAGATGTTGGCTTCATCACTAGCCGTGTTCTAGAAGGCCTGACGCGCATTGTGGCTTGCATCCTTCAACGCCGGCCAACAGCCAGCGGCACACCAACATCCCCCCGGAAAGCACATACTACCTCCTCCTCGCGCCTAGAGATCTGTCAAACATCAGATTCTGGGATCGATGAACAGTGCGTTTCGCTAAGAGGGGAGGAAGTACTCTTTTCGGACAAATCTACGGTGCCCATGCGGGAACAATATCATGGCTGGCTTAGTATTGTTCGCCGGCCCTGCACATTGTTCGGATGCATACGCCTACAAACGGGCAGTCGTGAAGCCTCATTCGCACCTGACTTAACCTCAGACATGCTTTTGCACATCCAATGCTCCTCTGCGATGACTCTCAACTATAAGACCTCGGAATAACGTTCATCTTTTCTCAATTGCAGAACCCTTCCCTTTACCACCAGCCTTCCCACGTCTTCCTAGAGAAAACACTCCTCAACACCAGTGACCCCTTCTGTCTTCTCATGAAGATGCGTCCTCAAATGGAAGGCCTCTTCTTGGCGCTTTTGCCTTTCCTCCATATCGTCTCTGCTGCCCCTTCTGGTCCAACTCCGCTGGTCAAGCTCTCCATCGGCCTGGAGGCTGCTGACCCCAACCTTCTCGAGCGCACTCTCTTCGAGATTTCTGATCCTCTCAGTGCTCGCTACGGCCAGCACCTCACCAGAGATGAAGCGGTCGCCCTGGTTGAACCTAGGGAGGAGTCTGCACACGTTGTCAAGCGCTGGCTCGCCCAAGCGGGTGCTCCTCTTCATGAAATCCTCCATGAAGGACGTTGGGTTCATGCTAGTGTTCCAGAGGAGCACGCGAAGAGGCTCCTTGCTGGAAACTGGGACCATTCTAAGAGTGTCAAGCGTTCTCTTCCTGACAGCGTGAGCCAACATATCGCTCTCGTCCACCGCTCGCATCCTCCACAAGATCAGATGATACCCAGAGATCACAATTCCGGCAGTCATGCCGAGCAGCCGCGGGCCTTTGACCTGCAAGATCTTGAGACACGAGGTACAGACCTAGATAACTGCCATACACTTGCCACCCCGGCGTGCATTCGAAATTGGTACAAAATACCCGCCAAGAAAGAGACTCCCACCAAGAACAACCGACTTGGGGTTGTCGGATTCTTCGAGGTATGGCCCTGCCTTCTTTTCAGGTCTGATAGCGTGCTGAACCGCAGTAGCAAACCGCACAATACGCACAGCTTGTGGAGTTCCAGAAGCGATTCGACCCTTTTTCGACAGGAGGCAACTTCACCTCCCAAGGCATCAACGGCGGTGAGAACCCTCAAGAGACACTGGACCAGCAATACCCGAGCGGTGAGGCGAACGGTAACACCCAGTACACCGTCGCTCTGGCGTACGACATCCCGGTGCGATACTACCCCGTCGGTGGTGTCAAGACAGACTATATCCCAGATCTTGAGTGGGTGCTCGGTTGCAAATCTTGGACATGTGGCTTTATGCTAACCAGCCGGCAGCATCCCAGAAGATGTCGACAATGAGGGGTTCGGCGTCGAACCTATGCTGGAGTTCGCCCAAGGTCTGATGGACCTCAAGGACAAAGATCTTCCCTTGGTCATGTCTATATCATGGGGCTCAAACGAGCAACACTATCCCAAGAAGTACGCGAAGGAGGCTTGCAACGTCTTCGGACAGCTTGGCACCCGTGGCGTCTCGATCCTCGTGGCCTCCGGTAACAACGGGCCGGGTGCCTCATGTAAGTCCAACGATGGAAAGAAAAAGACGAGGTTCACGCCGGGTTTTCCAAACTCGTGCCCCTACGTCACCGCAGTTGGGGGGACCACGCTTGCTTCCAACACGAGCGCTGGAGGTCGATCAGGAGAGAGTATTGGGATCAACTTTTCAGGCGGTGGCTTTTCGGAATATTTTGACAGACCCAAGTGGCAGGACAAGACGGTCAAGGAGTACTTGAAGAAGAATCCTGACAAGTTCGAGAAGTACTACAATAAGAAGGGCAGAGCCTTCCCGGACCTCGCAGCCCATGCAGGCCCAGCAAACGTCCCGATCATGAATCATGGGGCCGAGCAACTAGTTGGAGGAACAAGGTGAGTGTAGACCTGGACCATGGGGAGATTGTAATATTTACTGACAATCGCCAGCATCGCAACGCCCATTGTCGCTTCTATGATCGCGCTCATCAACAACCAGCGCCTCAAGGACAAGAAGCCACCTATGGGTTTCCTCAATCCATTCATATACCAGGCTGATGACAAAGTCTTTACAGAGTACGTGTGATCCCAGGTCTCTGATTATGGTGAATGAAAATCACTCACACACGTGACAGCATCACCGAGGGCAAGTCGATCGGCTGCTTGGGGGAGAGCATTGCTGGGCTGCCATCGCCAGTGGTGCCAGGTGCGGGCTGGGAGGCAGTCAAAGGATGGGATCTGGTCACAGGTCGCGGAGCACCAAAGTTCGACGAGCTCAAGAAGGCAGCATGCAGCTAGAAGCCGAAATGTGACACTTCGAAGATGCCGATCGACTTGGTTTGAAGTTGGGGGTCAATGACAGCAGAGGCGATTGAGAAGATGAAAGGTACAGAAAGCAGCAGGGGCCTCATATTTTTGCTTCAAGAGAACCAAAATCGAACTTAGCTACCTCGAAATTCACTGAGAGAATGTCAAGGATTGCTCGCTTGTGTTAGTACCTGGTGCAGTCAACCCGTGTGACTTCTGTACTCGGCCACCGGTGGTGATACGTGGGAATTCCACAACGGCCACTTATTTCCGGAATCGATCAGTAGAAAACTGAAGGATTGAAGAAGAGACTCGATTCGACAGATGAACGGAAACACGAACCGGAAGTATATCGTTGCTTCATGTTCGACATGAAGGCGTGGTGCAGCGAGTGAGGCACACCGTTGGAAAAAGTGGCGCCGTGCAAAATCGCCAGAAACTTCATCTCATCAACCTCATACATCGACTATCATTGAGCGTGACCAGACGCGAAAGAATCCCTTGCGATCGCAGATTGAAACCATTTGAAGTCTACCGCCAACATACACATCAAGCCGCGACCCCCTTTCGTCAAGACAGTAGACATGGCCTCAGAGCACAGGGACAAGCAGTTGCAGTACTGGCAGGGCGCCAGTGCCGATGTCGCTGGGATGCTGGGCGGTGTCACGAACATCAAAGGCTTCAGCTCCGTCTCTAGAATTGATCTCCAGGGCTCGCGAACTTTTCTGGCTCGTCTCGGTATCGGGTTGAAGAGTGATCGGAAGACGGTCAAGGTGGCACTGGATGCTGGCGCAGGGTTCGTGCCTCCCTCACCTGCTTTCCTCCCTCCGCACGGGGAGAATGATGACTGACCAGGTGTGTGTAGAATTGGAAGGATCACGGAAAATCTGCTACTCAAAGTCGCGAGCGAAGTCGATGTGGTGGAGCCGGTCGAGAAGCTCACGGACGCAATCAAGGGCAAACCTGGCGTGCGCAACATCTTCAACGTCGGCCTTGAGAATTGGCGTCCAGGGGAGGATGCGGCATACGACTTGATCTGGACCCAGTGGTGTCTTTGCTACCTAACCGAGGAGCAGATCGTCGACTACCTCAAGGTGTGCAAGGATGCGCTCTCTTCTACAGGCGTTATCGTTGTCAAGGAGAATCTCAGCACAACAGGTGACGACTTCTTTGACGAGACAGATAGCAGTACAACGAGGTAAGTCTTACATTCGAGATACATAGACTTCAGGTCATTTGCTAACATGTTGATCTGTACGCAGAGAGGATGAGAAGTATCAGTCGCTATTCAAGAAAGCCGGTCTTCGCCTCATTAAGAACGAGCCCCAGCGTGGCCTCCCAGAGACGCCTGGCAGGAGACTGTTCCCAGTGCGCATGTACGCTCTCCGACCCTGAGTGCCGCCTACGCACGCAGCCCAGCTTGTCCATCACTCGGTTGTCTTCTTCAGTCGTACATCAAAGGCCGGATTGCTCACGGCCGCGACTGCGCCATCTGCACACGACTCAAAGACAAACGTCAGGATACTCTTGAAGTTGTACCGTGCACGGTCGATGGTGAACCAAGCCTCGCAGCTTGGGTCTTGGAAGAAGATATCTTTCTCGAGCTCGGCCTGCGTCTCCGAGTCGAGTGGGACATTGATTTGGGCGATCCAGGCACTTCGACCTTTGGTTTGGCGCTGGGCTGGGAAGAGGCGGACCTCCATTGAAGGTGCCTCATCCTCGCTCTGACGCTTCTCGGCTCCGGATCCCGTCGCATCAGGATCTTCACCGCTACTGGACGCCGACTGAGTTATGCTATACTTGTCGAGATTGCTCAAGACATCGACTCCGCGAACAGTAAACCTTGTCACCAAGAGCCCTGGACCCTTGTTGAGCTCCAGGACCAGGGTAGAGTTCGTCTTCTGGTCGGCATAAGTTCCAACTTGTCCTTGAGACGAGGAAGATTCCTCCCTTGCAGCCTGCTCCAGGGCAGGAACGAAAGCCGAGACAGCAGCGCTGAGGATGCGGGTGCGAGCAGCGCGGTCCTTGTGGACCTCGATGCCGCCAGTCAAGACAGACAGGACGAGATCATACTCAGGAACAAGGGCGATGAAAGCGTGGTACAAGCCCAAGTCTCCGGACTTGGTATACACGTCGATGATGCGCCCGTCTGATGTCAAGTTGACGCCCCGGTAGATCTCCCAAGGCGCACCGACGGCTTGCCCGTAGGATGGGAGGAAAGCGCTCGGCTGTAGCCAGGCTTTGGTCTTCGGCGCAGGGAGGAGGTCATGCGACAGTATGGCGGAACCGAAGGAGAGGATATCGTTGGTGCTGGAGAACATGCCGCCGGCACTGATGGTTCACCTTGTTAGCTCTTCACCTGAGTAATGACTGTCTGAGGATTATTCGACTCACAATTCATACACGCCGAATGTGGAGTTCCATAATGGATCGCCTTTCGGAACAAAGCCACGCTCGGCGAAGCCATCGATGGGACCACCGAATGAAGTACTTTTCATGCCGACTTGGTTGAAGATGCTTTGTGCGACCTCATTGAAGTCCTTGCCAGTGATCTCCTCAACAACGATAGAGAGGAGAGCAATTGCGCTGTTGGAATAGCTTGGACTGGTATAAGGACTGAAGGTTGGTGGTGACCTCCTCAGATGCGAGATGATGTCTTCCCGACCGCACGGCTTCGTGCCAGAGATACCAGCGCAGGTGAGACCTTGGCCGGGCTCAACCTTGGGGAGTCCGAGGTCCGTCCATGGTCCGTTTGCCAGGAGGGTCATGTCAAAGGTGGCTATGATCTGTCAGTTTAAGGGTCATTTACGGAGGAGGTTGAAACCTGCTCACTATCGGTTGCAATGCCGGACATGTGGGACATGAGGCCTCGGATCGTCACATCCTCCCATACAGTACCGCTGATGCCATCATCGGAGTCGCCTTTGAGCTCAGGGATGTACTCGAGAACCGAGTCGTCCAGGTTCACACCGGTCTGCTGCAGCACCGCAAGCGTGGGGATCAACTTCGAGATGCTTCCCACGCGATATATCGTGTCGGCGTCAATCTTGTCGGTGCCAATGTCTTCGGCGACTTTGGGTGTGTGGTGATAATCGAACAAGGGCTTGTCCTCATGGATGGATTTGACACCTACGGAGATGCCACTCGCCTCGATAGTTTCGAAACGTTGGTCAAGGCTGGAACGCAGTGCATCGCTTGCTTTTTTAATGGCGTTACTTGAGGCCGGTCTCCGTGGTGCTGGGAGCACGGCGCCCCGAGGCGGGCATGCCTGAGAGGCTGCAACGCTTGCAAGGGCAAAACCGACGAGGAGTTTGTTGAGGGAAGGCATGATGAGCGGCTGAAGATGTTTCATGGGCAAGTTCAGATAGACAGAACTGTCAGTATGTAAAGTCAAGCTTTACCACGCAGGCTGTTTCGTTTGCTATTCGTACAGCTCAATGATATACGGCCCTATCTACTTCTTATATTAACAGCCGTCGAGTGCTTGCTTCTTCTTTGCCGGTGGGATAGCATATACGAGGAGGCCGCCCCGACTATGGGTTGAGATGTGAAGCTTGGTCTACGCCACCAACTTGAACAGATCGGCATGGCTTAGGCTTTCTACCGGACGCTCTTGTCCAGTATGTACACCTACGAAATACTGGTCTTCCATTGCAAGGATCTACTAGATGGCTTACAGGTGCAGTGCATCCCTCTTCTGCCGACCTGTATAGATGTGGCTAGGATGGTAGCTGTCTATTGGGTTCCTCCACAGGCTGGCGTAGCAATATCTCTGGATGATCATATCATTGCTAGGTCTGACGGCCGAGACTGAATCTTGGTATGCATCGTGGATTGGTTGGTTGGTGATGTTGCTGACCCATGTTCCTGGCTATCCCACTTAGCCGATCTGCCTACGCCGCACAATCGAGAGGTTGTTTGCCAGATGCGGAATCATCTTTCGTGCCGTTAGTAATATTTTTTCCACTTTTGTCTGCCTTGAATCCCTATGACGATTTTCGGCGGTTCAATCGACCAGGACGAGGCCCTTCTTGACGTACACTTGATGCACGATCCCAGTCCCCTTGGTGATAGGCCGTCAGCTTGCGGCATAGTCGACTGAGCCCGTTGTAGGTCGGTCCCAGAGTCGATGTAAGACTACCTATATGTTGACTTCTCGTAACTAGACCAATGAGCTCACTCGACTATGGCTGCAGCATTGCCATCTTTGCTTCTGGACTTTGGGTCAAGTGCAGGGGTTGTTGCGATCTCTCTCGGGACCGAGTCAGCTTCTGAGACCGCTCACGGCTGCCGTAATCTACCTCGTACTTGTGAACATACACGAATAGACCAGACATCTATACTTAAACCAGCAGTGATGACTTTGTTTCCCGGCTGTGCGTACACGAATTGCTCTTTTGGGACTGCCACCACGCCCTACATTGTCAATGACAAATCCACATACGTCGTAATGAGTATGCCTGCTCAAAGTATGGTGCCGGAGACGGCTTTCAAGCATGACCGTATCTGATGTGCTCCCTGACATCCTTGCTGCAAGTCTGAAAACAGTCCCTTACTCCGGGTATACCATCTTCCTCGTCACGCCTCCATCAACGACCATCTCCGCCCCCGTCACTCCATCATTCTCAACGAGATACATCACGGCCTTGTGCACATCCTCGACCTTGCCAACTCTCCCTGTTAGTTGCCACCTATGGTCCTGCTCGCCAAGGCCCTCCTCCCACTTCATTCCCTTCTCGTCCGCCTCCCTGCACTCATTCCCAACGTGCACCCATCCCGGCACAACAGCGCTGACACGGATCCCATCTGGCGCTAACGAGACGGCCATACTCTGTGCCAGACCTAGGAGACCGGCTTTTGTCGTGCTGTATGCCTCGTTGTTTGGCTCGGACATGAGTGCTCGTGTCGAGGACATGTGGATGACGCAGCCGCGCGCAGCACGCAGCATGGGTAGACAAGCCTGCGTCACCAGCATTGGCCCCGTGAGATTCGTCTGGATGCTCTTCTCCCACTCCTCCAGAGTCATGTCTTCGAGACTGAGACCACCAACGCCGCCCGCGTAGGCAGCATTGTTGACGAGGCAGTCTAGACGGCCGGAGAAGAGTTCCGAAGCCTGGCGGACGGCGGAGCGGATCTGGTCCGGTTGGCGAAGATCGCAATGGGCCAGGGCAAAGTCGCTGCCTTGTTTGTGAGACTTGGAGAGTAGAGACTTTGTGTTCTCGAGCTCAGAGTTGTTGGAGTCGAGGAGATAGACCCGGTGGCCTTCTTTGAGGAGCAAGCGCGAGAGGCCACGACCAATACCTCGGGCTGCACCTGTGATGAGGAATGTCTTGGAGGAAGCCATCTTTTCGCAATCTTCGAAATCGAGGAGTTCAGGCAGTGCGTTCTTCCAGGCTTGAGACTTTGAATGGCGGATGTGCTGCTATGAGATGTTGTATAGTCGTACTTTACTCACGCGAGATGACTTCATTCATCTCGGTTGAAGTTTCGGGGCGACGCCTGGAAGAGCGCTGTGGGGCAACAGAAGGTACAGCAACACTTTCACCCAGAACGCCATCGACTCGTAGATCAAGCGTCTCAAGTTCATCGTGGCCCGGTACACTTCCTTAACGTGACCAGGCTGCATCCTGTCTATCCTACAAACGCCCCAGATTCGGAACAGCTGCCCTGTGCTGCCCTCAAACGTCAAAGATATCCCCAATGCCCTCGCCACCACCACGCCGAATGTCTACAATATCGAGTCTCCATCCTTCCCAATGCTTCAATGAACGCTTAATGTCCTTGATCCTCTCGATCCTCCTCTTCTGCTCTTCCTCCTGTGCTTTGCGGAATGCATCCTCGTCAAAGTCCATGTCGTCGTCTTCGAGCAACTCGTCGTCACCGCCGCCGCCTGCGAGAGCATTGAGGCCACTCGTGAAGAAGTCGCCGAAACCGCCGTGGCTCGCAGAGTGCTTCTTCGCGCCGGGGCTGCCAAGCATGCCATTGCCGCCCAGATCGACGTCTTGGAAACCAGGACTGGCGCCTTCCATTTCTCGTCGCTTGTCAATCCAGGCACCGCTACGGAGCTCATGCAGCTCGCTCTCGAGGCTGCGAATCTGCTTTCTTAGACGGACCTTCTCCTCGTTCTCGAGCTCTTCCATGCCCTCATCGTCAAGACCACCCTCTCCCGACTTTCTTCCGCGCAGTCTGATATTCTCGCTCTCAAGGCTATCCACCTTAGCCTGCAGATCCTTGACCTCTTTCTCCAGCTTCTCCTTCTCCTTGCGGAGGCTTTGAGATCTGGAATCTTGCTCCTTGTGCAGCGTTGTAAGTGTAGCAGCCTTCTTCTCTAGAGCATCGGCCTTGGCGTCGAGCTCGCTCTTTGCCTCCTTGATTTCTGCCAGTTCGTGCTCAAGGGTCTTGACCTTGGTCTCTGCGCTGGATCTTTCACTGCCCTCTCGGACAGCCTTTTCTGTGGTTCGCTCCAGATTCTTTTTGAGGTCCTGTAGCTCGCGCTGAGCCTTCCCGGCCGCGGCCTCGGCGCGCGCGAGCTTCTCCTCAAGAGCAGTGATCTGCTCCTTTTCTGACGAAGCACCGTTCTCTTGGCGGTCGACGCGGGCTCTGAGTTTGGAAATCTCAATCTCCATGCTCTCGATAGTAGATGATTTGGATTCGAGCTCGGCTTTGAAGTCGGTCGGGGGTGTGGCAAGAGACACTGAGGGACGGTGGGCGTGACCACCGCGAGAAGCTTGTTGCTGAAGCTGGGCATTTTGGCGCTTCAATGAGGCGATCTCGCTCTTCTTGGGCATGTTAGCCAGGGTGAAGCCATACGAGGCTTGCACACTCAACTTACCAGTTCTTCATCGCCACCAGTTGTAGCGTTCCCGTCGGCCTCACGAAGATCGGCGAGCTCTTCCTCGGCCTTCTGCCATCTCTTCTCCGAGTCGCCGGCTTCCTTTGCTAAACGCTTGTTCTCCTTCTCCAGTTCTTCTATTCTAGCCACATTCTTTCTGTAGATCTCAGGCGCCGTGTCGCCTTCTGGGCTGAAGGGTCCTGGCGATATTGGACCAGCGCCCGATGCGGCGCGGAACGACGTCGATCGGAGCTTTGATTGCTGGGCCAGTGACGGGGCTTCTGAGGAGGTAGCCTCTTCGGATTGAGACTTCTCGGGCTCGTCCTCGACAGCTTTGTCTTCAACGGCTTCGTCGTTGTTGTCGGCTCCGGTGGGCTTCTCTTCGGATTCGGCGGTTGGCGCATCGGTGGTGGTCTCTGCATCTTCGGCTTTCGCGACAGGCTCTGCGACCTCTTCCTTGTCTGCCTTTGCTTTCTTAGATCCAGACTTCTTGTTCTTCTTCTTCATCGCCTCGACCTGTTCACGTTTAGCTGATAGACTTGAAGCTGTCTGTGAGCTGACGTACACGCTTCTTCGCAGCGGCGATCTTCTCCTGACGCGCCTTCTCCTCGGCGTCAGCCATGATTGCTGCTGGTATTAGACTATCGAGGGGTGGCGTTTGAGTTGGCTTGATGAGACGTGGAACAACGCGATTACAGGTGAAAGGGTTCGATTTGGTTGATCTGAAGGAAGGGAGTCGAGACAGGGAGCTCGAAGCGGGATGGCTGCCCCTCGAGCTTGGAGCTTAGCTGGCCACTGTCGCACAGTGTCTGTACCGTCCGCGAACTGTGCGGATGACTTCATGACGGCCTACGCTACGACTCAATGTCGCCGCTACAATCTCAAGTGACCCCAGAAAGGAACATCATTTCTTGCTACCGCCTCTTGGAAGCCGTTACCTCTTCTGCGCCATTGCGACCCTCTATCTCTGCCTTCTTTCGAGGGCAGCGGACGTGATGATCGGATCATGGTGTTATGAAATGGGATCCTTGCTCACTACCGGGGCATTGATCGCGCATGGGCGAACAGAGCAGAGACCTCCTAGATCTTTTCATAATGTCTCGATAATTCACTTGTTCCTGCTTCTAGTATTTCTGGCATGTCAAGCCAAAGCAAGTCTTGGCACGTGACTTCTACTTCGACCGTCGTACCTGCCTCCGAGAATGACTTGCCGCTTCATCTGAAGAGACTGCCCCTGTGACCAACACGCATCACCCATGCTTTCAAAGGCCTTCATCTCCGAATTGATGTCGTAGCTTGGCTCTGATAGCTCTTCCGGCATCGCTATGTCAGGATGAACTGGACTGAGGGCACCCTTGCGCGCCACTCCCGTCGGAAAGGATGGAACCCCGTACTGGCTCGCCAGAAAGAGTACTTCGCAAAGGCTCGTGCTGGCAAGAAGCAGACCATTCCTCCTCAGTCAGCTTTTGTCCCTAGCTATATACAGCAGCATACGCCACAAGCATCGTCCTCTTCTCCCTTTCAGTCGCCCGCTGCTCCTCCGTTCGCTCCTCAAACCAAGAATTGCCATTCTCACGTTTCCACGACAAGCGCCTCGAACATCCGTCATGGGCCAGAAGCACAAACAGAGCCATTGTCTCGAAGGCCTCAAGTTCTACTGCAAGACTCCACAACTACACAAATTCAAGATAAGCGCCAGAAGCTGCTCGAGCAGAGTGACTGGACAGGCATCAATCTTCCCAAGCTTCCAGAAGTCGACTTCAAACGCATCAGACAGGCGTACTCTCCGAGGAGATCAAGGAGAACTCCTTTGAGAGCTTTCTCTTCTCGTCATAAACGTTCACAGGTCTGTAGTCGAACGAGAGCGAACGATGAGAACGCTGCCCTCCATGAGGCGAAAGACGCTGGATCAATACGCTTGCGGATCGGGAATCACAACCTCAGATGGAGCCAGGGGGAAGGTTCAATCAGAACATCTCACACCTTACAACCCCTTTCGACAAACAGAAGCCCATCGACACTGGCAAGCATGCCCAGCTCTCCGCCTGTAGCACTTGATGCGTTTCAATCAAGCAGCCCAACAAGTAGATTGGGGCACCGCGATTCCCATCTCGGGCGACGGACCGCCCGTCAGAGGCGAAAGCAACCTTCTCGATCAGATAGTGGTGGGGATTCATCGGTCCCTTTGGTATCGCTTCTTCCACAGCATGTGATGCAATCTATTGAGCAGGAGACTGTGCTCCCCGAGTCGGCTCGACCTCGGAGCTTTCGTATCCTGTCACGTCAGCCAGCAACCGCAGAAAGCGTTGTAGGGAGCGTTATAGCTGATGCTGGTCGATCGCCGCAACAGTCAGAAAATGAGGTGCAAGCGAACGCTGATTGGAGAGCTTTCGTGGGAAAGAACCTAGATGGCATCGATGGAGGAGGAGCCCAACATGACAGGCAGGAATCCGGCGCACCTTCCTGCGACAAAGATCAGGATCAGAGTCTACCAGCCACTTCAGGAGCTGCTCTTGCGCCGAAATTCACTTCTGAAACCGAATCACATTATTTTGACCGGACAAGTGACGAGCCTCCAGTCTCAGAGACGTCGAGTCCTGCAAGGCATCGAAGCAAGGGCGACTCATCGCGTGCGGACGGAACCTCATCAGCAGAGCGAATACGGGTGGGGAACGTACCAGACGGGAACTTGACATTGGCGAACAAATGGACGCAAGAGCCCGAGGTTCGCGCTATGCTTTCGAAGAAGCAGGGTCCACAGCACATGATGGTCTTACTTGACGAGCATTTGGCCGCCACCAAACCACCAATGAGTCCCGGCGAAAGCAATCGAGAACGGAGCCCAGACGAAGAGGAGTTATGGAAGATGTTCATGTTCGACGGGGACGTTGAGCTGGTGAATGAGAAGGCTCGGCAGGTCGCAGTGGAAAAAACGGCAAGACAAATTATGGCGGAACAGGAAGCAGCGCGGAGTGATGAGGTTGAGATCGCGTCCACGGCGCCATTGCGTGAGGATTCTCCGGCCTCGGATAGCTCACGACAGCCTCTAGAGACGTTCGATGCAAGTACCTACGATTCAGGGTTTGACGTAATTAGCAGCAAAGCGGGCAAGACTGTTCCGAGTCTCACTTCAAACGTCGCTGAGCGTGGCTCACCATTGTCCGGCAAGCCCGACCAAACACCTTTCAAGGTTCACGTGCCTGCTCCCTTTGTGGGAAGACTTGTGGGTTTGGGTGCTAGAGAAAGAACCTCAACTGCGCAGCTAAGCACAGCATCCGCAAGGCATCTGTCAAGAAGAAGATGGAAGAGTGGGAGGCCTCAGATACGAGCGATACCTGCTTTCGATGAAGATCCAATCGAGGAGGGCACATGAGAGACCGGCTTCATAATGATCAAATGAATTCGCATACTCCGTTGTAATACCGATCGCCTAGCTGAAATCCAAATCAAGAGTTTCCCGTGCTCAATCGTACCAAATAAGGGATGCCATACACATGTGGCACTGCCACTCGCCTCACCACCATCCGACATGATTGCTTCTTTATCTCATTTTGATGCCTTTAATATCCGTGTCTCCGCTTCATGTGCCTCGTCAGGTGATCCTTCCGCCTGAAGGTCTGCTCACACAGATGGCACTGTGGACGGTCAGTGTTTAGACCCATGCGCACAGCGTCCTCGTAGTGCTGCGTGATGATGTGGCGGTCACGCTCGCGGACCTGAGCGTGACCCTTGCCGCAGACGGGGCAGGTTTCGGGCTTGATGAGCTTGCGGAGTTGGCGTCTGTTGGAGGTGGAATGATTAGCGATGTGTTCGAGGTGATGAGGAGGTTGGGGTGCGGAGGAGGAAGAGTGTGGGGAAACGTACTTGGGGCCAAAGGAGGCGGCAGACTTGCGGTCGGTAGTGGTGGTGGATGGTGGTGATGGGTTCGTGGCGGCGCTGGAAGGGGAGGGCATTCCCGAGGACGTCGACGCTTGAAGCTCTGAGGGCGTGAAGGGCAGATACATGCTCTCAACGGGGGAGAGGCCCTGGCTCTCAGAAGCTGTCGATGGCGGGGCTGGCACTTGCATGCTGAAGCTGTCCATGCCCGCAGCCATAAAGTCCTGGTTGTACATGTCCGCTGCCCAGATGTGTCCCTCGGCGTTGAAGAGGTTCTCGTCAAAGTCGAGGTTGCCAGCGAGGTAGCCGTCGAAACCAGAGAGCGGTGGTGTGCCGCCAAGTGTGGCCGTGTTGGCGAGGTCCATGGGCATGGGGAACATGCCGTCGTCTGCCAGGAACGGGAGAGGCTCGTTGGGAAGCGTGCCGAGGAGGAGGCTCGCATCGTAGGTTGAAAAGTCCTCTTCGTCACCAAAGGCATTGGACCTCGCCATCACCGAGGATGGGTCGGTGTACTGGGGGTAGAAAGAGTCCATTGCGCTCGCACGCGGCGTTGGGATGATGTTTTCGATATATCGTGTGGAAGTGAGTTCGAATATGCTGTTATTGGCCTCTTCGACACCGATGGAGGCGAAGTTGTTGCTGTTACTGCGATGTTGAAGGCTTTGAGGCTGTTGATGCTCGGTAGGAAGATTGATTGCTGTGTTGTACTCTGGTATGCTGCTCCGGCGTTGGAGACAGGCAATTGGATCTTTTTGCGACTTATCCAGGTCCATCAATCTGTTCACAAGAAGAGGCAGCGTCAGTACAGTCTGCTTAGTGAAGCCTAGAAGCCTCGACCAGACTTCTGGGGAGGCAGAGATGGGAAGGGATCGCATCAACGGTGGCAGCGTACCTAACCCATTTCAGTCAAAGCTTTCCGTCGCCATTGTCGTTGGACTAGTAGGGCTCTTCCATGAGATGCTCGTCATCGAGAAAAGCAGAACAAGCCCTGGCAGAGCCTGGCTGTAAACTCGATAAGGGATGAGCACTGCTACTGCAGCGTTCCTCGGGGAAGTCGCGCATCTGCGGCTCGGCAGCGCCTCGAAAGGCATCCACGGAGTCTTCCATGAGTGAGCCAAAAGTGTGAGACGAAGTGCAAACCATGTCCTCAAAGGGATGTTCCGGAACAAGGAATCGCTCCAGCGGGCTTGTTGCCGCCAGAGCATCGTCGAAGGAGTCCATGACCTGGCGGTCATTCTATTGGTGGGTTTATCAGTGCCTGTCGGCATGTACGTAGATATCAGGCGGATATAATTACCTGCTCATCGACTTCTTCATAGTCGTAGTATGCCTGGTAATATGCTGGGCTCGACCCGGTCATGGCCAGGGAACCCGTGCATCCTTCGTTGGCGGCGAAGTTCTCTTGGGAGTGCTGAGGCTGGTTGAAAAGGTCAGTGCAAGTCCAGTAGATTGGCTTCAATCACTGCTGCTACTTACCATTGCTGTCCAGCTTGGAGACCGAACTCGGTCGCGCCGCCCTCGCGGGTAGTCGATGATGGTCGGCGTCATCTTGACGGCCATGTTATGCTGGGTTCGGAAACCCGAAGAGAAGGGCCCCATTCTGTTCGCGTACTATGGAAAACTCCACCGCACGTGTTCAAAATGGTCCGTAAAAGCGTAGCTGTTGTGTTTCGTGATAGTCTGCTCCAGTAGTGATGGTAACAAAGGTATTGCGATGAAGGTTGGATAAACAGATGATGACCGGAGAAATCAGGCAACGAGGTGAGTGTGGGGTTTTATGAAATGCGAGTCCTGGAGGCCGTCAACACGAAAGACTCATCGCCTCAAAGCGGGACTCGTGCAGATCAAGAGGAGCTGTTGATTGGATGTTGGGGGCTGGAGGCCGTCGATGGGCGTGGGGCTGCGGCACGGCAGGGCTGTGTGGGAGGGTAGGACAGGGGTTCTCGTGGGTCGAGGAATTGGGGGGATTGGTAGTGAGATAGCTGATGGCGTCACAAGGAGGAATTTCAAGAGATTTGCTTCGTGCCATTGACTTTTTTGAGTGACATCAAGGTCGTCAGGGTCTTGACAGCCCTTCAACTCTAGATCGGTGGCGTAAGAGTCATCGCTGCCCGGCCCCGAGAGCGGAGATGCGGCAGACCCGAAAGAGTGGGGCCGACCCGGAGCCGAAGGTGCAGCTCTCCCGGCCGGGGAGCGAGTTGAAGACGGCTTATCTGAGCCATATCTACATTGGAGAGGTGATCTATGTACTCTACCGCTGGCCTCGGAGAATACAGACAGCATTCGATAGTGCCTGGATCAAGCCCGAGTCTCTGAGGGATTGTCATTACTACACATCACAAGCCATATCCAACACAGCGAACCTGACGGCCACCTTATGCCGGCATTCAGGACACTCGCTGGCATGCATGCCATGAACATGGCTGCTGGTTCACTTTCGTATCATTACTTTTAATTCATGGCCTCACAGCCGCATCCATGTTGTAACCCATGTCCTCCTCAGGTTGCTTCATCCATCTCCCGCTCACAGCCTCAAAAGCTACGAACCCATCCACGACCCTCTTCCCGTACGACGGCCCGGATGGAATATCCCACTTCGTCACCGCCATGGGGAAATCAAGAACATGGCTTTTTGGCGACATTCCGGTACTCTGTCCCGCGATGTACACATCCACGCCAAGATCCTGACCCATCTTGACAGTCTTTGGGATTGGACGGGAGTTGGCGCCTTGCTTCCCATGCACCCAATCTGGGTCCTTTGGAGATGGGACAAACAGGGCTTTCAGTGCCCTTTTCGGATAGGCAAATTCCCTAATCACAGCTGCCAGCGCTTCGTCGTGGAAATCCCATGCCTGCCTCCTGTCGGCTTGTGCGAGTATCACGCCCGGGTCGTTGGTAGTATCCAGAATGAGCACCTCTGTCTCCGGCAGCATGTATTTCGTCCAGGCATCCATGACATCCTTGCGGCTAGGTGATTCGCCATCGTTGTCGTACAGCGCCTGTAGCTCTACGTCCCGGATGCTTTGATACCACAGCTTCAGACCCTGGAATTGCTGGATGTTCTCGGGGCGGTATGCGTCAGTCCGGTAGCCGCATATGCCTCCGGGGTTGTAGAACATGAGTTGCTTCAGGCTTTTCGCCTGGGATTCCGCAAGCAGCTCGAGACTTTCATCCACATTGTTTAGAGATTGGTCCAACGAAAAGCGCATCGCAAGGGTCTCCAGTGCGACAGGAGCGCCGTAGAGTGACTCCAATGTCATCGCCGCAGTGCCAGAGATATTGTCTAGGAACATATGTTTGACGTTGGAGTCGATCAGAAACTCCGGGTCATAGTCTGGTTCTTGGTACTCAGCCTCCTCGTCCCCTAGAAGGAGCTCCGTGCGGTAATACAACGCCTCGATGGATGGTAATCTCATAAAAGCTGCAAGAGAATGAGCTCCGTCTCGATCAGGTCGTAACTCGGGGTCGATGACTTGGATATGCTCATCGAGAATGCCAGCGTCGACACCAAAAGCTGCATCGCGTATACGTTGCAGACCAGCTGGCCATTCTGTCTCGCGACTTGAGATGTGACGTATTGACTTCTTAAGCCAGTTTTGACAGTTCTTGTGCAGCACGTCGTCCCGTCGTATGAACTTGAGCGCCTCAAGTCGTGGGCATGATGCGATGACGAGGAAGTTGAGGAGCCCATCCGCTCCGTTCTTGAGCTCTTCCTCTGCTGCCTGCAGCTCATCCTCGCCCAGAAGCTCGTTTGTAAGCGCAAGTAGCCTCCGGACCTCGTGTGTGTCGAACCTCTGAGAGTCGACAAAGTCTCCTCTCATGTGCACACCCCGTTCATTAACTTCGTATCGTCGCCATTCGTCCCACGACAAACGCGTGCCCCAGATATCAATTGACCTCGCAAAGTGCGCGACGACGGGGTCATGGTGCAGCACGACGCTCCTTACGAGCGCCGGCATACATGTCGGGTCGAGGTCCGATGCGTAGCGAAATCTGCGGTGAGCTTCCCGGTTCCGACTCAGGACAGGCTCCGATAACGTTGCGAGGTGCTTGCAGGTGGTCGCAAGGTTGAAGAAGGACAGTGGCGTGCACGAGTCCATTAGCTCGGCCAGAATGTCTGCTGGCAGCCGAAATATCGGCGGAGATGTGAGCTCAACAGCCATCTCTACTGAGCTACCGGCATTGAGGGTTGGAGCTGATGCAGGATAGTTGAGTGAGATCTGTAGCGATGGCTAATGATATTGTCCGACTCCGGCCAGGGCGGGCGGCACTAGTTCTCCAAAGAGGCAGAAAGTCCATCCAAGAACGCCTAATGGATGTTGTGCCAGAATACATAAGACAAAGCTGAAAACCTCTTCGTATCTGGCCTCTTATATGTTTAGATAGAGTCTCGACCTATACAGGCTGGCGTGGTTGCGATCGGGCTTGCTTGCCATCTTGCTTATGTTCCCAACTGGAGAAGGCGGTTGCGCTGAAGTGCCCCAAAGAGTAGAGCTTCCATAGTCTTTGACAACTCGAGAGAATGTTTCCAGTGGGCGTGCTTGAGCAGGAGAGAGCTACATGATCTTGCGACTCGTGATTCCAGCCAGATTGGTTGGTTGTCTGGTGCCACGCTGTCATTGCGCCAATCGCGTAGACATGGCCTGGCCAGGTTGCGCCGCATCATTCCCAGTCTCCACGGCAGGCTACCCGATACATGTTATTGGAGAACTTGTAGAAGCATTCGTCCTTCACTGGGGATCCCTTTTAGAAGGATAACGTTCCATACAATGACCTATCATCGGCAAAACAGAGGGCTACATCGATGCGTGGGCGGCTTCCATTGGCCTTGACATGGAGCCACCATGGGCAACGACAAGCCGGATGAGCACCAGGACTGCATAGTGCAATAGAGGTATCCAATAGTGTTTGTATTTATCGCAAAGGTGTGATTCTCTCAATGAACTCATGGCGGTTGGGTCTTGATCTCTATGCTTCCTACTGTGCTGATGCGTGGATGGGAACCTCGAAGCCGCCAACCACCAGCACCAGCTTTTGCCCACGACCTCAAGCTTCTAATCCGTGTTGCAGTGCTTCGCTCACCTCTTCAATCATGTCCAGATTGTATTCGCATGGGTCGAGCTGCACAAGACAGGCGAATGTTTGTTTCGTACCCCGAATCTCATACCTTGGTGACTGTAATTAACGACCGTCGCCAATTGACACAAGCACGGCCAGCAGTGCCTCTTTCTGCATATATGCACGCACGCATGCAACCTCTCCGTACCTGACCAGGGGGTTTTTCCATTTCGCTCCCTAGCCAATCCATCAATGCCATCTCCGAGCCAAGCTTGCATGATTAAACGAAAAGGGAAGATCGGCTATATTCGCCCCAGAATGACTCGACCAAGCATCCTGCCTGGCTGACCTTGCCGCCCGCACACGCCTCGGGTCGTTTGCTCCCTCTCATCTCTCATCTACGCCGTAAACCTCCTCCACGACTCAGCCACCGCCATGTAACTCAAAGTCGCCTGATTGGGATAGCACGGGATATGCCGCAGGTTCTAGCCCGAACAGGGCTGATTCGGTTGCATATCCGCGACTGGGATGCAGTGTTGTTGTCTCTTTGCGGTGTTAGTCTCGACAGTATCCTCAGCACTTCTCCCATCTGTGCTAACCTCGGGTTTCCTCCTCCCGATACAGTTCTCCTTGATTGAGTTCACCGAGCTGCGCGCATGTTGCAGTGTCAGCTCTTAGCTTCTCCAACTGTCAAACTGTCTGCCAAGGCAGTGTGCGTTTGTTTGGCAGCCAGGCTGGTAGTCTATTGCTTGACCTGAAAAGGATGACATACAACCTACAACGTAGTATGGCGAAGAATATCGGGGAGGGGCCCTTTGGCCAAGCCTTGTCACTCACCGTTTTCCCATCTCTATTCCGTGAATTCCTATACATTCTCCTCCTGTCACTCACGCTCTCGACTTAGCCCATGGGTCCCTCCCTGTTCCTGAGCCTTGACGCCAAGGAGAACCAACTGACCACCCCCTCCCCCCCCCCCCTTTGACTTGACAGTCAACGCATTAGCCAGAAGAGAGACCCTCCAACTCCACTTGGACGCTCCAGTTCTGTTGGTCCGACCCTCCGCCTCCGGTCCCTGCTTTAACGCTCCATGCTTCCTTTTCGCTTTCTAGTTTCCAGGGGCTTTGTTTCCCTCCCACGGTCCTTCCATGGGCCAGCATTCCGGCCAGACGGGTTGGTGGACCGAGTGATTGTACCTCTCATAGGTCCCTGTCAAGTCCTGCTGGAATCCCGACTGTGTGGGTGTCTAGTCGTCCAAAGGATTCTTGTGGGTACCAAGTCTAAAGTCAACCTAACTACCTTACCTAAGGTACTTACTCACTAATGTACCTATTGTGCCTGTCAAAGTCAGGTTCGTAAAGACTTTACCTTACACTCGGCCAGCGGATGCGCTGCTCTATCAACGACACCCAAAGTGGAAAAAGTAAACACAAGGCCTAGCTTCACAGAACCAGGAGCACTGCCTCATCCTACGCTCCCGGGAGAATGGCATTGAACCCTCGAAATGATCTAGCTACTGGGTCCGCTCCGACCTTATTCTGGAGCTTGCGAGAAGATGGCCTGAGTGCTGGTCACTTCTGCCCCATAAAGCCGTTCTTCCCTAGTTCCATAATTCCCCCCCTGGCCTTGCAAAGATTCCCACACAGCCCTCTCAGGCCCTGTCTGGTCATATTCTGGTTTGGGGAATCTCGCGCTCTATTCTAGCCTCTTGTCTCGCTCGCTTATAATGTTCCGGTTCTGGGTCATGAGCGCATCGCTGCCGTTGACTCAAGTTCCAGCTGTCTGCCCATAGTGTCTTCAAAGACTAGAAGCCTACTAACGACTGGATCATCGTAGTACGCGAGGCGACTATTGTGAAATAGTTACTAGCAGTTATTCTTCCAATA
Source organism: Sarocladiaceae sp. R1802 (assembly GCA_023628655.1). NCBI lineage: Eukaryota > Fungi > Ascomycota > Sordariomycetes > Hypocreales > Sarocladiaceae > Sarocladiaceae sp. R1802. The sequence continues at coordinate 603,311 of JAMAKF010000001.1, forward strand.
CGGTCACATTAGGCACTTTCTATTCTGTTCAGAACCCAGATTCGGCTATCTGGTTGTGAATGAAGGATTCGCCTACGACGCAAGTCTGAGCTGCTTGTCACTAGTATCTAGTAGTCGATCTGCACGTATGCTCAAGCGACGCTACGCAGGAGCTATTTTTAGTCGATGTTGAATAATTCCGTGCTATAGCTGCAGCCGTATTCACCGTTCCCACGCACAGCTCAGGCCATAGACAGAGCGGGCCTTCAAGCTAGACTCCAGGATCCAAGACGCATTCACCGCCAGAGGATCTGGTCGGCTATAGGCCCTCGACTGTCGGCCCCTGCAGCGATGATGCATAAGGTACTTGACCCTACGGGTACGCTTACCGGCTGTCACATTGGGACGTCAAGGACAGACAGGAATGACATAAGTGGCCTCGGCATGCTTCACCGATGCACATAGGCCCTCTTTCCGAATGCGTCAATTGCTGGATTGGGAACGAATCCCTAACATGATTCATGGCTACTAGGATCCAAGAAACTTGTCGCATCCCTAACAAAGCGGCGGGGCCTTCTGTAACATCGGTGGCGGCGCTGCAGGCTGCGAGTCGCTTGGGTCGTGTCTCGGTCGATGTCTCCGAATACAGACTCCATCGCGCTTAGGAATGAGCTTGACAGGGCTCCAGGAGTACCGTCCGACCCGACTTAGCTGTCTTGTCTCTTATGGGAACCATATATCTACACTACTACTACTACGACGGAGTCCTACCAGTAGTTTCTTTGCCTGAAAACCCATGCTCTGGAGAAGGCATGACACTCCACTTCCCATCCCTCGGCTCCATCGTATTGACAAGTGTCAAGTCTAGTCCCTCATATTATTGATTAGTAGAAGGGGGATAACCCGCTGTCCCTCAGCTGCGTCTAGAGATCTCCCTCTATGCCTATTATCATACACATACGCGAATTACGCCATGCGACAGCCGCTGGTGCCTTGCGGCTTGTCACCTCCACCCCGTCTCGCGGCATGCCACATGCGATCGCCATCTCCTGCCTCCACTCGTGCGTAGTGGTCCAGCGGCACAGCAGAGACAGTGCCATCCTCCCATCCCTAGTCGTCAGCCAAGCCCCCATGGTGACAGACCGGGTACTGGCATGTTGATCATGAATTGGGATCGAAGTCCTCCCATTCATCTGTCGAACATTGCGTCTGTCCTTTCCACGAACCACCACTCTCCCGGGGTATACCATAAACTCCCGAATAGATGCAAAACAAAACAAAATGTAACCCAATGAAGTCCAAAGTCGTCATGCTGTTGTTGTCGGCCGTTAACGTCGTCTCGCTTGACCATCTTGCTTGCAGCCGTCACATTCGTCTTGCCCCTCCTCGTTTCGCTTCAGGCATCTCGGACATCTCCACCAGTCTTGGCCACTGGTACTATTCCTCGATCCGTCCTTCCTTGAGCTCTCGCCGCCGTCAGAAGGACCCGTGCCAAAGACACCGCGCTTCTCGATCCCCTCCTTGTGATACTGCCGGAGATGGTCTCGGAAGTGGTCGAGCCGGTGAAACGGCTCACGCCGCCGATTGCACTTCTTGTAGTCACAGAACCACGAGGCCTTCTTGGAGGAGTCGGTGTGCTTCTGCTTGTAGTGCCTGTCGAGGTCCGCATTGCGAGCAAATGGCTTGGAAGAGCATTGAGGATACAAGCAGCAGTAATCCCGTTCTGACACCCTGTTGGTTCTGCATCAAAGTCAGCTCTTGTACCGGCAGTGGTCCTGGGAAAACATACTCTTCGACATAGTCTCCTGCGGAAGATGCCCGAGGTCTTGGGGATACTGGGGAGGATCCAAAAGGCGACAGGTAGTCGAAAGTGTAGGCATCCGTGGGATACGGCGAGTAAGCGCTCATGGGGGATGTGGCCCAGCCTTGGGACGAGTAAGTCGGCTCACTCATGGCTGATGCGGTGGCTGCTGATGCTGGTGACCAGTTGCCCTCTGAACTTGCATGACGTGTCATTGGATATGTTTGAGTCTCGCGCAGGCCCTGTTCGTCGTCGTCGAGTGCGATCTTGATGTCTACATGCAGATGGGAGCTCATCACTGCAAGTGCCTTGCTCGCCGGGTATGCACGGGCCAAGAAGGTATGTTGGAAAGCATTCAATCGAATATAAGACAGGAAAATGCACTCGGATGTGATCATACAAGCACAGATGTGGTGTGTGGTCGACTCCTCCTTGTATCTCACGAGATCTTGAGTAGGCAATGCTTGGCAAAATAGGTTGGGTCGTGCCGTGTTCAAATAGTTGGGGTTGAGGTCAAAGGATGAGGCGCAAGGCCAGGCAACGAGACGCGACTAAACAAGATGTAGTATCCAGAACATAGTGGACCAATACTACAAGACGCAAACGCTGTCACAACGCCAAGGTCGAAACTGCTTTGTAGCCCATAAGGCGATCCACGGGGAGGTCGCGGGGAGCTGGTGTGCGACTAAGACGATGCTGTGCCTTCCAAGGGGCGTGTGGTGTCATTGGGTCTCAGGAATGCCAGAGCGTGGGAGCCGGTCTGTCGCGCTACGGGCAGCTGAAGGGTGGGAATCCTGACAACCATCTTTTGCATGATGTTCTCCCAGCTCTGACGAAGCTTGCCGGCAGATGGCCTCCGTCGTCGTGACAGGGATTCGAGGGGTGTTACTAGAGAGCACCTTAGCTAGGCCAGTTAGCCATGCAGACGGGCAGGATGACCGGCCGTGGGGCAAGGGATTGATTGATTGACGTGCGGGACCCGGCGCCGATGAAACGCGAGATCGTGGCTGATAATCATGTCCGAATCTAGTGGAACGAGAACCGGGGAATGAGGCAGGCATTTTACCTCGTATCTTGAGTGTCGACCGAGGAGTAAGATCTCTCTCAAGCGCATCCTGGCAGTGCTGTGCCGTCACAAACTCATGCTGATCTGCGTGCTTTTGGAGTTGATGTTGTGTGGCAGGGGAAGCTTGCGTCAAACAGAGTATCAAGCTTGGTGAATTTGTATCATCCATTCAATTGGGCTTTAGGTGGAGGTGCCTGCCTTACATGCGGTGTCAAGGCAATAGGGTCATTGTTCAACCAGGGGCGCGTCCGATCTGGACCAACGCCAGGCCAGGGCTGACAAACACAAACAAATGGACGACCGTCTTGCGGTGACACAGCCAATGAAGGCGGCGGACGAGCGATGCTGATGCATTCATTGTGTGGCGGAGGCCGATTGGGCGGCCCTGAGCCGTTACTCGAAATCAAGCATAGATGAAACGCGCCAATTGACGGGTGAAGAGGTCAAAAGTGACACACGATCAGTGAGTTTCTCGCATCACCCGTCCTAGCGAGGAACCCATACGATGAGGCTGAGCACTTTCGACGCTTTGCAGTTCCGGGACGTCGTGTATTAGTCGATGGGGCTGTGAAAGAGGGGCGGAACAGCCAACCTACCTGTCTCGAGCACCCAAGACATGTCATCGCTACAAAAAGTCCAGAGGCCCGGCCCAAAGAGGCGTCTGAGTAGGAGGTACGAGTAAAGTCGCGCGAGAAACGTCCAGCAATCGCGGCTTGTACAGGCAGGGTGACGATGTTGGACGGCGGATAGCCCTGGATGCAGTCACCGCCGAGGCCTTGTCATTGGAGCTGGCCAATGGTGCACCCCTGTGCTGCTCGCACAGCCACAAACCGTCAAAAGCGATAGCTGCCGCTTGTCGACTGCTTCGTTTCGCTTGTCTTTCGAAACAACGCACTTTTGTTTATATGTACGGGGTCCTTGTTCATCGCGGGGTATAAGCACCGTAGCGGCCCGGGCTGGGTTGCGCTGGTGTCGTGGTGTCCTCCGGACACGCGTGTCTATTCAAGGTGCTTGGCCGATGCGTCACCGTCAGTCCCCAGCCGATGGATGCTCTCGTTCGTGAACGTACAAAGGAAGCGTTACTGGATGGCCTCTGACGGAGCCTCGCAGCAACTTGACTGTTGCACTCAGAGAGGGTTTGGCCAAGTCGCCAAGTCTGATAATTGAGTCAGGCACACTCTAGTCATCACGTAGGACTGCTCTGCACGATTGACCTACAGCCGTGCTCGACACGAAGGGCTTATCCGGCGAACTGGAAACGCATGCAAAGTCCTGCACGGCTGCCATATACACCATGTCGGATGGCAGCAGTTCTTCCAGGCAGCAGGCGAGCTCTGGGTGTCTGATTAGCAGGATGGATCTACAAAGTAGCTCAGGTACGAAGTGAGAAGGTCGCAGCTTGTGGTGGCAGTGTAACCAATAGCTCTAAGGTGAAGCTGGGCCAGCTTACCAGTTTCGGTGTGATTGCTCGCATGATGCGGGACGGTAAAGTCTGCACAAAACATGCGACAGAAGCATCATTGTGGATCATCGTCGATGGTGCGCTTCGAGAATAGCATGACCCGTATTCTCTGACGCGGCGGCATGACGAGGCCCTTCGCGAAGGAGCGAGAGAGAGGGTTTCGGCAGGATGAAGCGCCCTCATCGCGCGTCAGTAGCTCGCGCACTACCCTGCACGTCGAAACATTACCCGGATGACGTTAGATGACCACCACCGAATAAAGCGCTAGATACGGTAAATGATCCCAACACCTGGTGATCTCAAGCAGATAGGCAACAGCATTTTGTCACTTGGGCCGTTGGCCTGCATGGAAGCTTGCCATTGGGGTCTTGACGGACATCACACGTCACTAATGCGAACCAGATTCATCCTCAATTGCAGGAATCAGGATCACGAAAACGTAACCACGACGCGCCAGCTGTTACAGACAATGAACTTCAACGAGTCGAGGCATGATTTCAATCAAAGAACATACACGATCGTTACGGGCAGAGCCATTACTATTTTCGGCTGGCAAAGCACGCCAGCATGGCCCAGGGATCAACGGATGCAATCGACGACCAAGGTCGACCACGTCTAGTCACGCACCAACTTTGGCAAAGCAAGAATCCAAGAAACAGGCGAAAAGTCAAATTGAACACCAGGCCCCCTCTCTCTCTCGACCGGGAGGAGAAACCCAAAATGAGCCTTTCTTTGCCTCGTTCCGTCCCCTTTACCATGAAACAGTGCTTGGGTGGCCAAAGGCTAAGGCATTATAAAACAGAGACCTGTCTGTACCAGAAAGTGTGGACGAGCGAGATTTCACTCTCTCACACTTCCATTTGTACACCCTTTCCCTAGTTGGACGCCGAAATGACTCGCACTTCATACACAAAGCAGCAAAACCCTTCCTGTCCGTGGCGCGGCCATTGCTGGTCCGTAAATCAAACATCGTCTTCGAGGAACTTATACGCGAACTTGAAATCAGCCTTCCGGCGGTTCATCCTGCACAACATGAGTTAGTCACGCTCTGGCCAAGCCACCCGACCTGCCGAGGCCGTGTCAGACGAACTTACCATGTACTCTCATAATCAAAGAAGCGGTAGGTGCCCTGCTCGAATTCTTCCGTGATGTTCTTGGGCTCTTCATGTCTTTGGAACCAGGTCTGGTACTGCTTGTGGAACCTCCAGCTCTGGTCCTTGAGAGCCTTCGCTGCCAAATATTGCTGTGGCGAGCCCTGTTTGTAGTAAAATACATAGAACAAGGTATCAGGGTCGATGCGCCCATACAGCCTCGGGTCGTCGAAAATCGGTAGCGGATCGCGAGGGAAGCCAGATGCCGTTGGCGGCACAGGCATATCAGGTCGGTACGTCCGTGGCATGTCGGCGTCGAGTCCATCAGGGCAATTGACTTGGCTAGCCGCCATCAGACGTTGCGTGCCCAGCGACAGAGGCTGCATCGTGCGTCGTTTCGAAGTCTCGTAGGACTCGACGAGATCCTGTAATGATGCTGGGAGGTGGTAGATGGACTCTTCCTCTTCTGACTCCTCCTCGATGGGCTTGATTCCGTTCGTGACACCGTTCGTGTGAGGGGCTGGTACGCACTCATGTTAGCAGGCCAACCAGACAAATTCGAGGTACTGGGCATCTACCTTTGGGCGCCGAGCCATTGGATGTGGCGTCCGCAGGTGGTGTCGCCGTTGCTGCTGATTGCTTGCCCGCAGCTTTTGATCGTTTGCTCTTAGGTACCGGTGCAGGCATCTCGCTCTCAACAGCTGGTGCGGCCGGTGCGGCCGCTGGCGCCTGCTTGGGTTCCGGAGTACTTGAGACAGGCTGCGCTGCCGTAATGGCGGGCGAGCTCGCTGCACTTGACCGTGCCTGGGTCGCCTGCAGCGGTGCAACACCTGGCGGCGGCGGCAACGGGGAGATACCCATGTTAGCCTTGTCGCTGGCTGCAGCCGCCGCGGCGGCCGACGCGTATTTGAGACCCTCGGCAGGTCGCGCTGGAACTGATGCTGGCTTCATGTGAGCATTGTTCGAGACGCCATTGCTGATGGTCGAGAGGGGCGTATGTAATGTCGCAAGAGCTGGCAAAGGCGACTTGGTCTGTTGCGCTGGTTTTCTTGCTGCTACGGGCTCGGGTGCAGGTTTCTTGACAGGTTTTGGCGGCTCTGGTTCTGGTAACTCGTCGGCGACAGACTGATTGTCTTGTGACGATCCCTTGTCTGCATCCGCACCCATGCCGAAGTTGCCCTCGTCATCCTCAAGATTGAGCTCGTCGTACATCTCGTCGTCGTCCATGTAGTCGTCGTTCATGCCATCTGAGACGTAGTATCGGATGTTCTCTTCGAGCTCGGTGACTTGGTCGGTGTCCACGCCTCCGTTCTCGAGAGACCTCCTGATGAGCTCGAGTTTCCCTTGATGCCATTTGTGACGCTCAATGATCTCTTCAACCCTTGCTATACGTTCTGCCTTGGCACCGGAAACCTTGCCTTTTCTCGTCGTTGCTGAGAGTTGTTCGCTTTCGGCCTCGAGAGCTTCGATCTGTTGTTCCAGTTCATCGACCATGCTGCTGAGGAACTCGCCAGCCTCAACCTTTGCTTGCTCCTTGGGATCAAGCTTCGCTGCTGCCGACAAGCCTTCTTTCGAGTATGCTTTCGTCTTCATCGCCTTCTCGACGGCCTTGAACTTCTCCATTTGCTGCACAAATGAGCTGATTAGTATCGCGAGATGGTAGGCCTAGAGATGAGGCGTCAACAAACCGTCTCGATCAGCCTTCTTTGCTCCAGTAATGGAGCCTTGTCCTTGATGTCATTGCTGGCAGCCCATGTCTTGATCTGATCGCGCAAACGCTGGAGCTTCTTGATCTCACGTTTGAGGTTATCTTCGAGCTTTTCCTTTTGCGCAGGGTTATTTGACTGCTCAATCTTCTCGTAGATGCCCTCGAACTCAGCCACCCCTTCGGCGACCTTCTTGAAGCACTTGTCGACTTCTTGTTGGAGTTTGCGTGCCGCCATGGCGTCGGTAGGGTGTGATGACAGTTATCGGTGGTGATTAAAGGCTGATATGACCGGTCGAAACCCGGCGTGGACTGCCAACCAGTGGCAGCTTGGAAGGGAGAATCGATTTGGGGGTCACGGGTCGCGAACGATAGCGATGTCGAAAAGCACCCCGAAGTCGCGGAAACGGGGTCTCGGGACGAAGACTACGGTCGCCTGATGGTACGGCGACGGTGGCAGATTGCCTGATATCAATTCTTCGGCGCAGGGGGAGTGGTTCGTTGGCTTTGCCCTGTGTCGGAAGAAAGGCGTTCGGGTTGCCAGAAAGCAGACGGATGTGCAGGAAGAGCTGGAGCCGATGAATCCAACTGGCCCACGCGCCATTGGCTAACAGGGGCAGATTCACTGTGGCTTGATTCTGTTAGGCCCCTCACGCATCCTCCCTGCCGCGTTGGCTGCAGGACGGCTTAAGAGCTGAAAATACAGGGGATCACAGGGAAACCGATGTGATCTGAGCTATTATTCACTTTTTGAGACATGAATCTGGTCATATGACGCGCTGTATGCCCGGGTTGAAGTGCCCTTTTAGTTGAGGTTATCGAGGGATACTTCAGCCACACCGAGAGGCTGTTAAGCGCCACACTAGCTGCTGAACTCACATGACATGGGCGCCAGCCTTGCTGGCCTTGCCTGAATGCGGCCAACTGAACAGAGTAGCGCCAAGATGGGAATGTCGATATGACAGCACACCAGCAGCAGCAGCATTCATTCGAAACAGTGAGACAGGTTCTTACTATCCGCTGATCTAGCAGTCGCCTAGCAGTCGTCTGTTGATCTGCTGTACTTGCTTGCTGACTGGCCAGGTGCATGCAACGCGAAAAGCAACGAAAACCAGCGCGGCAACCGACAGCAAGTGATTGGGCTGCCCAGGTGACCAGCCAGTCGTCCGAGCACCGTCCTCATTTCCTTGTGTTCTTGGAGTCCGTTTGCATTATTTCTTATTGACCAACATTGGAGGATCTCCTTTTGTGTAATTCCTGACAGAATGAAGGGTATGAGCTGCCTCTCGTCAGACTGGTTAATATATCTCATTCCTGACTCTTCTCACAAGCCATTTTGCAACGTGTGCTGTCGGCTTCGGTCACGGTGGACCAGGAGGTCGTGTCATCCATAGGCAAAGGTGTTCTTGTCTTTGCAGCTGTTGCGCCTGGCGACACGGAGAAGGAACTCAACACGATAGCATCCAAGGTCCTCAAGATGAAGTTGTGGGATGATGATGCAGGCGGCAGGGTATGGATCCCTGCAGACACAAACCATTACCACGCTTGCGAGAACCAATGCTCACAGCTCACTATGGACACAGTGGAAGAAAAGTGTCACAGAAATCGACGGCGAAGTTCTCTGTGGTAAGTCCGCTCGGCAAGACAGGACATAGCCCTCTGGCGCTGACAAAGGGATCAGTGTCGCAATTCACATTGCTTGCTCGAACCAAGAAAGGAACGAAGCCAGACTTTCACGGCGCAATGAATCCGGAAGAGGCATCGAAGCTGTACCACCAATTCGTTCAGAAAGTCCGGGACGAGTACACAGCAGACAAGGTCAAGGACGGCAAGTTCCAGGCCATGATGCAAGTGGCGCTGGTGAACGATGGACCAGTAAGTGATCCCCAACATACTCCGTCTTTGGACTATTCCTGAGCCACGATGTTGCCACGGTATTTGTGAGGGACGATGCGCACTCGGATCCATTACTTTGTTGTTGTGACTGACGCATCCGGTGGGCTCTAGGTCACACTCGAGCTGCAAGCTGGAGCCAAGGTCGAGTGATTGATACAAGGCTCGTTTGAGGAAGGGATGAGTTATTCTTGGACGGTGTGGCAACGATGGCGCACCAATACAACCTCGTTTCGGTGCATGTGGCGCGCCTCTGGGTGAAACCCTGTTAGAAGGTTAACATGTTAACATAGCAATGGGATTATAGAGCTTTCACATCGAGCACAGACTCAGATTCCCTTCTTCCTGTATGGTGACAATCCAGACGACTGAACACCACAGCATCGTTTCTCCATAGAGTATTTGCTTCGCTGATCTCGAGGCATAAGCCAATGCCTGTTCTGATCCGTGGCGCCCTGCTTTCAGTGAGAACATTGAGGCCCTGATAATCTCTGTCTTTCCCCTTAATAAGGCTTCCTGCAATAGGGATACCGATCAGGCAGGCGAAAGAGACAAGCGTATATGCTGGTGCGTAGTAGAGCTTGTATTGCGTCTCATGAAGCTGCCTAATGCAGATAAGCGCCACCGAATACTTGTTCTGCTACTAATCCGAAGAGAATTATACTCTGCAAGGAACAAAGCCTGCTAAGGATATAAGATGGTGCTAAAATAATGTTAGTAGAGACAGAGCAGAGCAAAAGCATACATAGCCTAGGCGTACCTAATAGACTTAAGAGAACAGAAGAGCGTAAAGGGAAAGGCGATGCTACTAATACCGTTGGCTATGGAAGCTATGCCTACAGCAAGACGGCGCTAACGCTTGAACTACGTAGTAGCTAACGACATTCAACTGTGTAATTCGCTAGAGCTAATCGTAGTACTGAATCTTGACACCCTTGACAATCTCAACATCGTTTTCGTTGTTGTCGCCGTGCTCTGTGCTAGTCGCTGCCAAGTTCTTAATGACGCGCTGCTTTACCCACTCGCCAGCCTTGACCGGCTTGCCCTGGCTATCAAGCACCGCGTCAGATACCAGTCCTAGACGCTGGAGAACCGGGGACTCTTTGATCGGAATCAGCTCGGTGTTATCTTCGATTCGAACCATGTACAACACGCCAAGCCTGTCGATGTGAGCCTGATCTGCCGGGGGGGCGACGACTCGGTGGATGCTGGACTTCAGATATCCGTCTAAACCCGAAGAGTTAGCAGTGCATTGGAAGCAAAGTCACAGATGGTGCATGGAACGTACTAGTAAGGAAGTGCAGAGCATCCGCAATGTTGACTGTCAGAGCATCACTCTGTGGCTTAACCCAATGCCAACTGCCATCCTTGCCCAAGACTTGCAGCGCAGCGACAGGCTGGCGGAACAAGAGCGTTAAGCTTCCCATATCAGAGTGTCCTTTGAGCCACACGCCGCCTAGCTTCTCGTTTTCCTCAGCTGGTCGCGCATAGTACTTCATGTACCGTAGGTGATCGCCGCTGCTCTCCTCATATCGATGCTTGTTCACGAACCAGTTCTCATCCTCAAGTTCCAACGCCAGGGCAAAGATTGTCAGGAGCTTCTTCACGATCTGGTCGTGGATGTGTGTTGAAAAGCCTTTGATCGTGTCCCAGTGCTGCTTGATGGCCTCGGGATGTTGACGATCTGCGTGCTCAGGAACGAACTTGGGAATATTATAGATCTCAAAGTTATCCTTGACACCTGGGATCAGATCGCGAACACCAGCTGGTTTCCATCCATTATAGTCCCCTGCTTCGAGGTTCGCGCGGTAAGGTTGCTTTTGTTCGTTGGTTTGGCCAAGTACAGACTTGGCTAGGGAGAATTGGGTGTCGACTTGTTCTTTGGTGAGACCGTGGCCCGTCACGTAGAAAAAGCCTTGATGATTTTAGTAAGTCAGGATTTCCTCATAACTGTGGCTTACACGTACCAACATCTTCAATGGCTTTTGTGAACTGTGTAGCTAGCTCTTGCTTGCCACCGGGCTGATCGAACTTAGATAGATCTAGCGTAACGAGCTTCGCCCAGTCTAATGAGACCGATGTCTCTTTTTCTTGTTCATACGGCAGAGCTGCCGGAACAGTAGTAGTAGTAGTTGCTGTTGACATGGCGATTAATCTGCAAAAATATTTGATTCCGTCCCTGGTTTGGGCAGATAGGAGTATTCAAACATGCACCTATAGCGCTCTCCATTTATCAAGAAGTTGGAACACCACCAACACACGCATAAAGTACAATTCATACTGCTTGGCCCTATGCCGCATTACTGAACCCGAGTTGTACCCGTTTCCACAAAGTAGTCCGACATCGCATCTGACAAAGAAGATAAGTCTCCAAACGCTAGGGTGCTGGGCAAGAAAGCATCATCTTGGTGCCTATGGCGCAATCCAGTAACAGGGATCCCCTACCGCACTAACAAGCAATAACCCCTACCATACGCAGAGCTACTACTAACCACTGAATTGACAACAAGGCGGCAGAACTGAGTAATAATGCTTTGCATTGAAGGTGAGTACACATACTTGACCCCCAACGGTGTATGTGGAACTCGTTGAGTCTAGAATTGGAAGATTAATCTCGTCTTGTCTGTACTAGTAGTGACCGTCCAATCCCAGTCGGTAGACATTGTCTTATAATCGATTTAACCTGCCTCAAAAAACACACATACTTTCTTGAGGAACAGACCAGTCTTCTTTTCCTTCCAACAGGACCTTTTACACCTGGGTGTCATCATTCTTCAGCTTGTTGAATATGGCGCAATCAGACGGTAGCGAGGGGGTGGCTGTCCCGTACGGCAACAATGAGAAAGATCCCAACCCAGTACAAATGACGGCTGATCAGCTTGTTGGCGATGAGATCCGCGAGATCGATCCGGAAGTCGAGAAGCGCGTCCTGCGCAAGATTGACTGGTTCCTGATGCCAGCCATGGTCTTTGGTAAGTCGTTGATCTCCTCGCTTGACCTTGAGTGAGAATCTCATAAGTATGTCACCTGTCAAGGCTATGGCCTCGTCTACTACGACAAAGCTATTCTGGGCAGCGCAGCTCTCTTCGGCATGACCGCCGATCTCCAGCTGTCCGTTATCGACAGTTCGACAACGCCACCAACAGTTGATACCTCGAGGTTGAGTTGGGCCACCTCTATTTTCTACTTTGGCCAGCTTGTCGGCTCGTACCCCATGACCTACCTTCTGCAGAAGGTCGGCGCACGCAAATCCCTTGGACCAGCAGTTATATTCTGGGGCATTGTCTGTGCCTCGACCGCTGGCGTGACATCGTGGCGAGGTCTCCTCGCGCAAAGGTTCTTCCTCGGGTTTACCGAGTCTATCGTACCCACGGCTTTCGTCATCACCGTCAGTGGCTTCTACACACAACAGGAACAGTCACTACGACAGACCTGGTGGTTCTCTGGCACAGGATGGTTCACCATCATCGGAGGCGCGTTCAACTACGGCTTCGCCAAAATCGACAACAGCGCCCTGCACCCTTGGCAATATCTTTACATCTTCGCCGGATGCCTCACCGTGCTGTTTGGCCTGTGGTGCTTTGCGCTGCCGGCGTCAGGTGCGGATGCTTGGTTCCTCAACGAAGAAGAGCGGGTGGTGGCTGTGGAGAGACTGCGAGCCGGGCAGACTGGTATTGCGAACCACAAGATCAAGCCTGATCAGATTAAGGAATCTCTTGTCGACGTGAAGGTCTGGTTGGTAGCCTTGATGATGGCATCTGCGTAAGTGATCTTGCTTGGCCCCCTGTTTCCCCTTAACCTCAATCTACAGAGCCTATATCTAATACTCACCCTCTGCAGCTACACTGTCAACGGAGCGATCTCAGGATTCGGTCCTCTGATTGTTGCGACATTTGGATTTACAGCAACGGAAGCAATCCTGCTCCAGTTCCCTCTTGGTGCCATCTGCGCCATCGGTATTCCATTGACAGGCTACATCACCTCGAAGTTTCGAAACCTGCGAATCCTCATCCTGATCCTGTGCTGTTTACCAGTCATTGCGGGCTATGTGATTATCTGGCAGACAGAATGGGGTGTCCGCCCTGCCGCGCCTGTCGTGGGCTATACTATCGTCGGATTCTTCGGCCCTGTTGTCGGTCTGATAGTGTCTATTGGAGGTGCCAACGCTGCTGGCTCAACCAAGAAGAGCTTCATGGCGTCCACCATCTTTGTTGCATATTGTGTTGGCAACATTGTTGGACCGCAGATGATCCGCTCTGAAACGAAGCATCAACATTACCCGGCTCTCTGGTCGTCACTTATTGGCTGGTAAGTGCGGTCCTACCAAGAGTGCAAGAAAATACAACAAAACTAATTCCTGATAGCTATGCAATCACCATGATCTCTGCAGCTGTTCTATGGGTGCTATTCCGCCGCGAAAACAACAGGCGGGATAGACTGAATCTACCAGCAGAAGAAGCAAACAAGACCGCGTTCGAGGATCTGACCGACAAGCAGAACCTTCACTTCAGATATGCACTATAGAACTTGGATTGGGAACGCTGGCATCTCAACACTGGGCAGTACCATAAGCCTCGGGCTAGCATATGCCGAGCGCAGGCATCGCAGACCACTGCGTCCTCTCGACCAGTGGAGTAACTAGTAGATAATGAGAAACAAGAGCTCATAATTATTAATCATGAGATGATCATGATATGATCATGTGCCAAGAGCACGGGCCTGAGCAGGTTGTGTTCTTTGCCGGTGGCACTGGTGTCGCAGTATGTACAACCAAGGTAGTTTGGCTAACGAAGACTCCCATAACCGGCTTCTACTATTGGCTACCTTATGCGGCACTTTCCAGCGTCTCGGTCCCCTCGGGAATAATACTCTGAAAAGCCCAGGAAACTAATCAATGCATGATCCAAGAAGGGCCATAGTGCGGCCATTGCCACATGTCGTGATCGTGGGAGCGGCGCTAATGCAATACTAAATCGTGACCCTGCAGGCATCCTGGCCATGTAAGTGGAGGTCTGCTTTGCGATGCCGGCTTGCTCCATTCCCCTTGGCTGTCAGAAAGTGTACGGAGTACCTGGCTGTTTCCATGGAATGGTGTTCTTGGATTCTCTAGTCAGCCAGAGTTGAAGCCATGAACGCGATGACACGGGCAGCAAGACGTGTGGCTGTTATTGGCACAGGGCCAGCCGGTGTGATTGCCACCGACGCCCTTGTCAAAGAACAGGTCTTTGATACTGTCAGAGTATTTGATCGGCAAGAGAGACCTGGAGGAACATGGTAGGCCTTCAACAAGCAGCCGCTGTACGTCATATGTTACTGATTCTCGTGTGCTCAGGGTGTGGTCGGCAGAGAAGAACCGCAATCGACGAATTCCTTCGGTGAGAGAGCTCATCGAAGGCTCGGCCTGCCCACCAACCCAGCTTCCGTCGCGATACCCGTCCCAAACACCCAAGAGTCATGAAGTCAATTCGCTTCAAGCGCGCTATGCCGACTCCGCAGCGCATGAGCACCTGCACAGCAACCTGCCACCAAGCGTCATGGCATTCTCTCAAGAGCCCATCCCCGAAGTGAGGACAGCCCGTGTCTTGCCTCAGTACGGACCGATACCTGTGTTCAGACATAGAGAGGTAATCCGCCAATGGGTCGAGGATATTCTCATAAGAGGAAACCACACGAAACTGGTCGAGTTCGAGACGACGGTTGAAAAGGTGGAAAAGGTAGGGGACGAGTGGGTGTTGACATGTCGGAAAGACAGCCCCGGCTCAGAGCAGAATGAGTGGTGGCAAGAGAGCTTTGATGCTGTCGTTGTGGCTTCAGGTCACTACTCTGTGCCGTTCATTCCTAAGATCCCGGGGTTGGCTGAGTACGATGAACGTTTCCCGGGAAGGATAAAGCATACGAAGCATTACTCAACTGCGGAAGAGTTCAAGGATCAGGTGAGTTGAGTCCAGAGGCGAGACCATGAGCATGGGCAGTACTGACCTGAGACAAGCGAGTTGTGATAGTTGGAGGGTCGGTTTCTGCTTTTGACGCATTGCACGATATCCGGCTTACAGCTAAGCTCCCGTTGATCTCCTCCACAAGAGAGGAGAACGCTCTCTTTGGAGCAGCGCCCTTTGAGCACCCAGACTTTGATCGACGGCCCGCCATTTCCCATCTCAATGCCGAGACTGGGCGCGTCACATTCACTGACGGCTCGACGGTCGACGACATAGACAGCATTCTCTTTGCCACAGGCTACGACTTTCACTTCCCCTTCTTGCCCCAGATCAAACCCAGGAATCAGCGCATTCCGAGTCTGTTCCAGCATGTGTTCTACCGGGAAGACCCTTCACTGGCATTCGTGGGGATGGTAAGAGCCGCCCATCGGGAACGCTTGCTTGAGAACACCATAGACGCTGACTAGTCATCTGTAGGTGACCGGCGGCTTTGGGCTGCGCATATTCGAGTGGCAAGCCGTTGCGGCAGCCCGCGTATTAGCAGGACGAGCAAGCCTTCCAGACAAAGTGGCGATGGAGAAATGGGAGCAGGATCGCCTGGAAGAGCGAGGCGATGGACCGGCGTTCTGGGCTTTGATGCCGGAGTTTGATAGGTACTTTGAAGACCTGCGGACACTGGCTGGGGAGCCGGCATCAGGCACAACAGGTCGTGTGCTGCCACGGTACGAGGAGGCTTGGGGCCAGACGTTCTTCAGCTTGATAGGAGATCGTATCAAATGGTGGCAACAACAGGCTGCAGAGGCCACCAATCGGTCGAACCAGTAAGGAGGTACCTAGACTAGAAAGACGCATGAAGCCAGAAGATGACCCCATCATGACCACTAGTACTCATCAATGCCAGCTTCCATGCCAGATGCCAGATGCCGAGTATTCTGGTCATTGCATGTGGACCGACGAGCATGGCGGCATTTACCACATGTCTTGGCAGCTCTGTCATGAGGCGAACAGGGATGTGGTTCTCCATTATGATCCCCCCATCATACGGTGATGGCTTATCTGTGGGTTGTGCGAAACGAAGCTACTCTGGTCGCGCGATGTCGTGATCATCCTACGGGGCAATAGCTTCCTCACTATCCCAGTCCCCGGCTCCGCTGGCTATCCGATATCGCTTGAGGATGACATGCAGGTGGCATGCAGGGCATTGAAAGGACGGGATGACCCGAGTTGTCGGGTTTTGATCCGAGCCGAAGGTCATAGGAGCGGTAACCGCAAATCTCGTTGTGATGGTTTCCAGGTCTAAACTTGACTTCGTACCTCGGACGCCACTCTTTGGATTTATCTTACCCTACAATCTCACTGCGCCATCTCGACAACGACTTGCGAAGGCTCTCTTCTCATCTTGTCATTCATCTTGACAAAATATCACAGTCACGAGTCCTCTTTTGACGTATCAGCAGCCATGTCCTCGAGACCCGTCATCGAGTATTACTTCTCCTTCATCTCTCTTTGGTCCTATATCGGCAGCCGCCGCCTGCTCGCCCTGGCAGAGAAGCATAATGCCCAGATCATCTACAAGCCCATGGACTTGATGCGCGTCTTCTCTGTCTCAGGTGGTCTACCTGTCAAGCAGCGTGCCCCTCAGCGACAAGCCTACCGACTTCTTGAGATGAAGCGATGGACAGAGATTCGCAAGCTGCCCATTGTTGAGCATCCCGCATTCTACCCCGCGGATCCAACACTGGCTCACAAGCTATTGCTGGCAGCCATCGAAGTGCACGGCTATGATGCCCCGTCCGTGAGCGAGTTTGCGCGCAAGAGTCTCGAGGCCGTTTGGGCACGTGAATTGGATATCGCAAACAAAGACACCATCCTGCAGCTGGCAACGGAGGCTAAAGTCCCGGACTTGGACACACTGTTCCGAAGAGCTGAAGAGGATGCAAGCCTTGGCGACAAGCAGGAGCAGTACACAGAGGAGGCTATCTCGAAGCGGTTCTTTGGCGCTCCTCTCTACAGCTACCGCGGAGAGCCGTTCTGGGGTCAAGATCGGCTGGAAATGCTCGATGATGTGCTATCTTCTGGGAGGGATGCGTATGTGCTGCCCACGGAGGGCATCTTGGAGCCTTGATCACGTAGGCTATCGCAGCATATCAGGGTTTGTACGTTTCAGAAAAAATAAGCCTCAGATTGTGTCGTTTGCACTCGACCAGTGAACAGGGCTGGGTTTCTCGAAGCTTGGAAGACTGGGGATAGTTGGGACGTCTGCCGTTGTCAGTCGGACTGTGCCGGAATAGCAGCGCCTCGTCTACCTAAGCTGATAGGCGAGACATCGCTTGAGGTTCGAGAGGACAATACCAAGCATTACACCGGCTGTTGAGGTGCCAAGCGAAGCAATTGCCTTTGTTCGCTGCGCGTTGCTGCTACATGCACTTCAAGTTCAGCTTCAGATTGGAGGCAAGCCGCGAGAGTAAAGGCAGCAGGTGACGCAGCAGGTGAAGCTGGCAGCAGCCCCGCCACAGCTAGAAAGTTCTAGGCTCCACCATAAACCGTCACGGCTTCACTTTGGGAAAGAGCCCCTCCATCGCGCGAGGCACCGCTCCTGCCACTTTGCCCTTCCGCTCAAGAGCCGCGACTCACGATAAATCCTCGCCGCCCCTCTGCCAAACCTGCCTCTACAACATCCACCACAGGTTTCTGTGTCCCCCCAGCCGAATCTTGCCTACCTTCTGTCACTTCTCGCAAACCCACCCCGCTCTTCATCTGCCTTGTACTGTGACACATCGACTTCCGTCCTCGAGGACCCCGAATTTGTCCCAATTGATCCCACCAGGACCCCGCATTGGGCTTCAGCTACTTGCAACAAGCTCGACCTCGAATTCGACCTCGCGCTCGCATTCACAACACCGCCGCACAAGCTTGATCATGGCTTCCGAAGGCTCATCTACCCGTCCGCGGGTCTTCTTTGACATTGCTGTCGGCCCTAAGGAGGTCGGTCGCATCACCATGGAGCTTTACTCCGACCTCGTCCCCAAGACGGCTGAGAACTTCCGTTGCCTTTGCACCGGTGAGAAGGGCATTGGCAAGACTGGGAAGCCTCTTCACTACAAGGGGTCTTCTTTCCACCGTGTCATCAAGCAGTTCATGATCCAGGTTAGTGATCCCATTCGTCATCCAGTACCTCGCTACTCGCAGCCTTTCTAACGAGCTCATTAGGGCGGAGATTTCACAGCAGGCAACGGCACCGGTGGCGAGTCTATCTACGGAGCAAAGTTCGAGGATGAGGCCTTCCCCAAGAACCACGAGAAACCGTTCCTCCTCTCAATGGCAAATGCTGGCAAAGGTACGCTTTTCATCTTGCGCTGTCCGTAGCACCCAGTTTGGACACTTGACTGACTTCGATGTAGATACCAACGGTTCCCAATTCTTCATTACCACGGTTGCGACACCTCACCTCGACAACAAGCACGTCGTCTTCGGTGAGGTCCTCAGCGGCAAAGGCGTTGTCCGAAAGATCGAAAACCTGCCCACCGAGAGCGGCGACAAGCCCGTCAAGGACGTTGTCATCACCGACTGTGGTGAGCTCACCGGTGATGCCGCCCTCGCCGCCGACTCAAAACAGCCCGACGCGATGGGCGACACATACGAGGACTTCCCCGAGGACGCTTACCAAGACGGTCAAGCCCTTAGCGCCACGACCGTCATCAAGGTCGCTACCGAGTGCAAGGGCTTTGGAAACACCGCCTTCAAGGCTGGCAACCTCGACCTTGCCCTCGAGAAATACGAGAAGGGCCTCCGTTACCTGAACGAGGACCCCGACCTTGATGACGAACCTCCGACTACCAAGCCTGAAATCGACGCAATTCGCTTCACTCTCAACAACAATGCTGCCATGGTCAGCCTCAAGCAGAAGTTCTTCGATGACGCCTTGCGAAGTGCAGAAGCGGCCCTCGAAGTTGCTGGCATCAAGGGTGAAGATCGCGCGAAGGCTTACTTCCGCAAGGGCAGCGCAGCCATCCACCTTAAGGACGACGAGACAGCACTTGCTGCGTTCGAGGAGGCCTTCAAACTCAAGCCAAACGACTCTGCGATCGTTAACGAGAGAAACGCTGTCAAGGCCAGGATTGCAGCCAAGTCAGCCAAGGAGAAGGCTGCGTACAAGAAGTTCTTCGCTTAGGCTTGCCAGAAGTGGTTGTAATTAGCGGCGAAGCTCAAAAGACTCGTTACGGTCCGGCCATGCGGCGATCGCAGTGTGCCTTCACGACTTTGCTACAAGGTATAGCGGAGTCCAGGATACATCAGGTGTTAGAGGGATGGGTGTGTAAAAGAGATCTCAGTCTTAACATGAGCGGTGGCCCGGCGAGGACATCATACTTCAATATTTCGCTTCGTTTTCGCTTCACTTGCTTCCGACGCGGAGACATTGCGCGATTCACACGTAGATTATGATGACGAACAAATAAAAAGTGGTATCTCTTTCGTATCAGACTTTTGCCCAGCATGTGAAATCCAAAGGGCTTGTAAATATGAACCACGGGTTCCTTATGTGCATAGGGGCAAGTGTACCGAAGGAATCGTATGGTGAGAGGTTAGTTCCACCCATAGAGTGCTCTCTTCGTGTGAGACACGATCCCAATATCGCCCTTGTCGCTCAGATGTGTTCTATCACCAAGACATCGCGCCTGTTTTCTTCCAGAAACTCATCACTTCTGCCCTTTCGAATCCGGGCTGACGCTTCTGGCTGTTGCACCAGCTGTCCCGCTACCGCTTCCTCCACCACCGATTCTCATGATGCCGCTCAGTATTGTTCTGCCGACCTTGTTGCCCCCGTTCTTCACCCTCGTCGTTCCCGCACCGCTGACTTGCCGCAGTGTGCTGCTACCGATCTTAGCGCCACCAGGGCCTGCTGCATTGGGCCGTCTCGCGTCTTTGCTCTTGCGGGAATGGCCGCTGCCGCTTCCACCACTGCCACTGGCTTCGCCGCCATAGTCACTGCCTGAGCTACCTGGAGGTCGCACATTATCGGCGAAGGTGATGCCTGGATGATGCTGATTGTCCGCGAGCCCCGTAGAGCTACCATTACTCGTAGGAATTGGGGTCGTTGCGCTGCTGGCTTCGATGAGGAGAGCAGCTTCGAAGGCTTCCGCCAAGTCAGAAGACATGGGTTCGGGGTCCTCCGCCTGCGCGGCACGGATCGTGTCCAGCTTGGCGAGACAACAATCTACCCGCTCCTGAAGGCTGATACACAATTCACTGAACACGAGTAATTCTCCATCGATGGGCGTCTTGCTGTTCTGTTGTGGTTTAGAGTCTACCCAGAGCTTGATGAGACCGGCATAGCTGCGTGTGCTATCAATGAGATAGGGTAGGCTGGGAAACCCCTCACGGGCAACAGGCCCGAGGCGGTTGACGATAGTCATGGGAGTACTATAGCCAGCAGGTAGCATCGCAGTGCCACGTTCGGCTGGAATGTCACAGACCTTGTCGATGAAGTCGCGAAAGCTCTGTCGCTGGGCGTTGAGAAAGCGGTTCATCGGCTCCATCCATTCCTCGCGCTTGCCAAATGTTGAGACGTTGGCGAGCTTCTGGAGAGCTTTTGTGATGAGGGTGAACGTGCGTTGTGCACGTGGTCGTGGGTGATCGCGCAAGAGACCCCAGAGCTTGGGTGACAAGATGGCTGGGCATATGAATCGGAGGAAGAGGAAGCCGGAGACGGATGTGTAGGTTACGGTCCGCAGGAAGTCGCCATAGCGGTCTTCAGCGACCGCTCGGATATACTTGAAGATATGGCGCAGCTCGGGAGGAATCTTCGTGGCTGTCTTCGCGATGGCCTGCCAGATTTCTGTTGTGTGCAAGATGAGCTGGTTCCAGTGCTGGTCGAGTTCAGAGCCGCTGTGATGTAATTTGCTGGGATCTACCTCGCAATCCGGGTTGATCTCATTGATCTCGGCGATCTTCGGTCCCAGTATATTCTCAATGTACTCCTTGCCCAGTCGGCGCATATGAAACTCCAGGGACTGCGTTAGCAGCGAATTGCCTCGGAAGAGGAGATTAGCCTCGCCAGCAAGCGATTTTCCCATATCCCGGACTATGACCTGCCTGTCGGCGCTGTTCGAGTCGGCTGATTCGTTAGAGCCCAGCCTGCTGCTGAAACGGTACTTCTTGATGGTAGCTTGGTTGCCAATGCCGTCGATCTCGTCTTCGACCAACGCCATGAGCCATTCGCCAGCTGAGCCTGACACCTGGAAGATGTTCAGGAACAGATCAGCAAGTCGGCGCAGTTGTCCAGGGAGTGCGCCTGCAATCAAGGTTGTCAAGCCTGAAGGGAAGCGATGAAGCACTTCAGCAAGTGGCTCATACTCCTTCGCCATCAAGATAAGATGCTCATCGTGTGTTACTTTGAGTAGCATAGAGCCAAGAACTTGCTCATGGTCATCGGTGATTGGCTCCCACTGCTCGTGATCTTTACCGGCTTCGAGCGAGGCTAGCTGCAGCTTGACAAAGCCGAATATTGACTCGACGGGTTGAGGGGTCTTGCTATTGCTAGAGTTTCCTGTCATGTACAGATGTACACTGTCCGGACTGCCGTCTATTCTCTTGAGCAGCACAGAGAGCTCCGGCAGGGCATGGTGCAGATCCAGAAACTCGACATCTTCTCGCCAAAAGGGATTCTTTGTATCGGTCTTGATTGTCGTTCTCGCTCTGACCTCGCCGTCCAGAACCACTTCGGCGATGTAGTTCCCAACCAGCGGGTCGAAGTCGACCTTTGACCCCTTCTCTGGTGGGGGCGCCTCAAATCCGGCAGGTTTCGCTTTCAGCTTCGCCTCCGTGACACGAAGACTCACCGTCCTCTCGAGACGAAATACTGGCCCCTTGGTCGATTCAGTCAGTTCGGTGACCAGCTCGATTCGCTCGTTATCGGGATCGTCTCGGTGAACGTTATCCGGCACAGCAAATGCCCTCAGAAGGACAAACCAGACCTCGAACTGCGTTCTGCTCTCGAGCGCCAGATAGACGGGGCGGAAAATAGACAGCTGAATTGCCGAGGATGCGTAGGTTGGGAAGATGGCAATGCAGTACTCTTCGTCAAGCACCGTTCGATCGAGCTGTTGGATGGCGCTTCTTGATAATTGCGAGAGCTCGATGACAGAAAGTACGATCTGTTCATTTTCCAGCAACAGCCTGAACTCGCCATTATCTTGCAGAATGCAGGAGACTCGGCGCCACGAAGCGCCGGGAGACCGCGCATCCCTTGTTGATGATCTGTGCACCAGGGCTCGTGGCGAACTGGCATGCCCCTTGTCCCAGAGCATGATGTTGCCCACCTTGATGATGTTGGGGTTTCTACCGCCATTGGAGGAGCCTCGCCTCTTAAGATCCGGACGCACAGGCACCACTGGGCTAGACGGCTTGCCACCGGGCGACTTGGGGTTGGAGGGGCGGAGTTGTTGCCATGGCAGGAGCGCTGCGAGCCAGAAGTCGAAATCCTCGCTAAGCATCGGCGTGAGAACGACCTCGACAGGGGGTTGCGAAGATACAAGTTCAATGCATTGCCGTCCCGCATCGGGGTAGTCAACAGGCAGAACGCGGCAACCGCGAAGGTCAGAAACCAGTGGGATATGGAACGGTCCAGCCTGTCCCGAATCGAACATAAGGCAACCCTTGTCCACGTCGATGTACGCAATACCGGCGTACCATGGTCCGCCATTCTCGCCCTGATACTCCACTTCTCCGCGCATTTTACCACATAACGTCTTCATGAGTAAGATGATTTTTTGAGCATCTGAAGCTAATACTGGAAACGGTATCGAGTCGATTGTTGGTGGCGCCGCAACCAATGGAGATGTCGGTCTTGAGGATTGACGTTTCATGAGTCTTCTGCCCGAGGACTTCTTCTCCCGTGGTGGCAATTGTGGTGTTGCGAATTCGGGTATACGACTTGTGGCGATGTTGGGAAAGTCCATAGTGTCAAGAGATCCCGGCGAAGGCTTGTGGTCTTCGGTCAAAGCTTGCGAACCAGAAGAGCTTACGCTGCTCACGCGGTGTCTGTTCTCCAAACCTGGCGGTGCACTTCTTTGCGCCAGCATCGACATGTCCAATGTCCTCGTTCGGGGCCGAAGACTGCTGGTTGTACTGGTGCTGCCTGGTTGTGACGGCCGTTGGGGTAGAGTGGGCGGACTGTCGTCTGCAGAGTCGTAAGGGTCGACATAAGAGTCATTGAAGACCATGCCCTGACGCCTGCTCGAACCGCCCGGTATTGACCTCGGCGAAGCGTCGGAGTTTAAGCTTCGCATATGGGATGCGTTTGCGATGGCATCGTCTGGATCGGGGGTGACGGCACGTATACCAGGACTTCTGTAAGCAGCCCGCAGGTTCGTGGCACTGGGTCGCTCAACAGCAAGATCCGGCTCGACCTCGAGAGGCGGGCTGTCGGCGGACCATTCGCGATCGTGGGCGTGAGCGCCATTTTGCCTGCGGGGGATATGGTCGTCGTCCATGGTGCACAGAAGCGTGCAATAGGACGGCGAAGCCGAGACTTGCTTAAAATGATATCCTCAAATTCCCAAGAAGCCGAGGCGCACCATCAAGCCATTGTCCAAAGAGCACGTCAGGAAGCAGTGGCTGGTGGCTGCATAGGTGATGATTGCGCAGGAAGACGGAAGGTCGGCTATCGATTGGTCGTTGATGAGCTCGGGGATGCCGGCGCGGACGTTGAGCGAGGATATGATAACTGCGCGAGTGGGTATAAGAGGGTCGGGCATATGTCAAGTCGTGTTATAGCGGTGTTGTGCGAAGTTCTATTGTAAGGTATCACAAGGTATGCGAAAGGATGGGAGCTGGTCGTCGGCGGGATCCCATGCTTGGCCGCGACGAAGGAATCGGGGATTTGTGGTGGTTGAGCGGGAAGACCGTCCGGCAATGGCAGGCAATGCACCCCACTGCTTAGAGCTGTTTGAGAAGCCGAATCAGTACGAGAGCATCAATTTAGATTTGGATTGGCACCGGGAATTAGTGGCCATTGGAAAGGGACCAACATTGAACGATCCGGGAACTGCAAGCGCATGTAGTGCGATGATGGTTGACGCAACTTCAAGTTGAGCTGAGCAAGCAAGGTAGGGTCGCGCAGGGTGCTGTAGGTAATAAGGCGAGGTACCTCTTGATGGCACGGCCTGGAAGTGCGAGAGACGAGGGACGCTGGAAGCGGGGTTCTACTGTCTGCCAGGTGAAAAGCAGGAACGGTGCTGCAACCGTTCGCGGGAGGGGAGCAGCAGACGAGGGTGGCGTACTAGTAGGAGTACAGGCAGACGGTGGCCCACTGATGGAGAGGGGAGGAGCAGAGAGGTTGTTTGCCTGGCCTCGTGGCTCGACGGGGATCGGATTCGGCTTGGAGTGGGAGCGCTGGTGATGAGGGTGGGTTGGGTGGGGAGAGATGATGGAGATGTAGCAACCAGCCTCAGGAGGAGAGGAGAGGCGTAGCACTCACTACCTTAGCCCAGGTCAGAGAGGCACTGGAAAATACAAACAATTGTAATACTGAGACACGCCAGCGGTAAGTGAATCTAGCACAAGGTCGTGCAGGATTCGAAATTGAAATGGGCACACGACGATGCGGAGAGTCCAGGGCTAAGCTGGGCAAGGCTCGCAGCCAGGAAGGCCTTGATTGCACTGGCGACTCGTGCCGTACCTAGCCCGCCGATTGCAGCCTGCAGCCTGTAGCCTGCAGCAGGCCTCAACCCTGGAGCCTGGCGGTGAGTTGGATGTGGGGGTCGTTG
Source organism: Sarocladiaceae sp. R1802 (assembly GCA_023628655.1). NCBI lineage: Eukaryota > Fungi > Ascomycota > Sordariomycetes > Hypocreales > Sarocladiaceae > Sarocladiaceae sp. R1802. The sequence continues at coordinate 628,011 of JAMAKF010000001.1, forward strand.
AGGAGGCGAGGCCAGAGGGTGCGCGTGAAATGATGCTATTCACTTAAGGTACGAGTAGTGCGAGGAACCTGCGTGACACTGGGAGCGGGAAGCCGTAACAGCACTTGGTCGCCCGGTTTCACTGTCAATGTCCCGTCCGTCCCGTGGGTATCATGTGCTACTACTAGTAGTAAGGTTTCTGGTGGCAGCCCAGGTAGAAGCCGCCGCCGTTATTAGCGCACCTTCCGGCCTTCCGATTTTACTGGACATGCTCGTATTGCTGAGGCGTCTGTGCTTTCAACGGTTCAACCCAAGAAGGTGAGCAAGTTGTCGATTCTGACCACGAAACGCCTGATGCGGACCGAAGCATCAGCATCCGCATGAGTCCGTGGGTACATGGTGTATCGCTGCTGGCCTGTCTCCTAGCTGCCCACAAGGCAATCAATCTCTGCATCATTTCTTCGCGTCGATTTTCTGAAAAGAGCTTCGAATTTCAATGCCCAGCTTGAATTTGTCCTGCTTTTGCAGCGATGCCCCGGTCTCTTCCGTCTCCGATGAAACATTCCCAAACATCCCCAAATCATCACTGGAGTCCACTTAATCTTCATCTCATCTTCCGATCCCACAAACGACATGGGTCATCCCCAGTATTCAGCTGTGGAGCAGATACCTAACAAGCCTTTAAGGGGACCATCGCAGTCCTAGGGTCATTGATGACCCCGAGCTCTCATATACTCGGTACAATGTCCCAAAGAGATGGATTCGGTCTGTCCGACATGGTCATGTCCCCTCTCATACAATCTGTGTACCGCTCAAGAGCCAGTCCCCATATTGAGTCCGGCCAGGCTCGACTCAAATGACAGTCTGAATATGACCAGGAATCTTATCGTACTTTGGCAGACATGGCTCCATAGAGACATGATCGTCAAACACATAGGCGAAACTTCATACAGGATGAAACCCCTGATTCAACATTGCAATCAAGTCAATTATCGTTGCTACCATTGTCGCCGCTTTGCGAAGCCAAAGAAGACAGAGATGCCAGGTATAAACACCTGTCCATAAAACAGGAAGAGAAAACAAAGCTTGGAATGCAGCGCGCTTGGGATATAGGATATCACTCTTCTCCTCCTTCTCTCCACCTCCCCTCACTATGTTGCGAACCCAGGCACCTCAACTCAGAACATGTGGACAGCTAGGGGTCCGTCCTCACTAGAGCTTTCTCCCGCGACCGCAGCTCGACTTCCCATTCAAGAGAGAGGTCCGTCAATCGGGCTAGCCGCGGAGCTTCTCGCGTGGCTTAGATCTGCACTACCGGTTCTTCGCAACGCCTGACTCATGGTCTCGATGTTCAAATCACCCTGAGGCGGGTTCAGGCTTTGTTGGCCGAGTCCACTAATCGGGCTCCCGAGCGGCTTACGTGAAGGACTCATCTCGAAGCCCTGGACACTGCCGGGATTGCTGGTTGGGGGGCTCGTCCCGGCACCACCTGGGCTTGACACTGGGGACAGAATCGGTGACGGCGATCGGTTCAAATTCGCAGATGTCAAAGACGTCAGGCCGGCTATGTGAACCGAATCGCGAGATCCTGCCGCATTGGGCAGCGAGTGTTCTGACTGAACAACGTCAGCGAAGGAGATGAAGGATAGTCGGCGAACATCAGCCGAGTCGAGGGAGCCGTAGTGAGATGCGCTATCTGGCACAAGAGGATCGCGGTTGTCGAAAGAAGCTAGTTCTTCCGCCCAGTTGCTCGCCGCTTGATCATATGGTGTACTTCCGGTCACGGTTACGGAAGCAGGCAGGTGCGCGTTATGTGTGACGATCTCGACGCTATCCGGATCTAGCTTCTCGTTGGTGATGATCTCGGACGCTCCATCGAGGGCCGGGGGGATGTAGTTCTCCGTCTGAATATGCGTTGGGATGGCCGGTGAGTTGGAAGTGAGTACTGTGCTATCCTGGACATCGCGCTCGAAGATCTGGGAGCGAGCAGGAGAGGCAACACGAGGCGAACCAGAGAAGGCGCGAACCGGTGACGATGGTGAAACTGGACCGTCTCCAGCCTTGGGTACCGAGCCGGTTGAGGGTGCAGATGAGGCCTTGGAGGACTCACGAGGGAGACTCGGTGGTTGTGAGATGTTGTCTGATCGGGGCGGCTCTTCAGTCTTCTTCTTGCCAAAGCCAAAGATGCCTCGCTTTTTGGCCTTGCTGCCCTTCAGAGCCTGTTCCTCTGAGATCTCCGCCTTGGGTGTCGCATCGTCTTGCTTTAAGTCGTCTGCCATGATGTCGAATATGGGGAGCTGCTTCTGGTTGGAGCAAGCAGTCTAGACAAACGGTGACGGGTATCGCCGAGGCGCAAAGGTTGTCGGCTTCGTCGGAGTCTGTCTTGGCTTTTGGCGGTGGTATGTGAATTTGCCAAAGGGACCAGAGGTACGTCACTGGTCAGGTACGTTATTTGTGATTGTCGCCAGGGGTGCCGGATGAATGAAATCAGGACAAGATTGCGGACTCGAGTCGAGAAATCAAGATAGAGAAATGTCGAGGAGGCCAAGTTGGAGGCACGGGCAAGGGCAACAGCTGGATGATTTAGGACGATCGTCAGTGGTGGGTTGGCAGGGAAGGATGACGATGGTGGGAAAAGCGGAGGCGGGAACTCGACGGCGGCCGTTGGTGAGGGTCGCTGACGATCCACTGGCGACGGCTAAGAAAGGCAATCTAAGCACTCTCCAGAGCACCTAAGAACGGGATAGGACTAGTCAGGAAGGAATACGGTGTCAGGAGACCATGACAAGAAATGAAGCTATTACCGTAATCAAGGTGTTGGTCCCTGGCAAACTGGGCCAACGAGGGGGATCTCACGTTGGGTGTGACGTCGGTCGAATGGGCTTTTTGTCGTGCGATCGGCTGTGTGGCCCATCAGTGTGAGGTGCAGGCAGTCAAGGTGGTGTGCCGCGCTGCTTCTGGACTTCGATAGTAGATGCAGTGCTGCGTGTGGTGTGACTGTGATTCTGTGCCTGGCCGGTTGTCCTAAGGCGTGGGCGCGATTGGACACAGGCAATGGCAGCGGCAGTGGGAGGCTCGGGGTCGAGAGTGACCGCCCGTGACCACACTGGCAGCACCGGGGGGCACCAGCAGAGCTCAAGGCAGGGCGCAGCGAGTCCGTACGCGTAGCGCTGATAGTAAGGTATGTGGCAATCCGTTGACTTTTTTTGGTGGAATGTTACTCTGACAAAAGCTGATCAGGGAAAAAAGACAACAATATGAGCAGCTGCTATCATAGATCATAGACAGGGCAGGTTTGCTAAAGGTAGAATCTGGCAGAATCAGTCGGAACGAGGGCTGGGTCCTGCCGTCAGGCTGCATCTGGACAATAAATGCAATTTTCACCGTCAGCATCATACTCGGCCACTCTCATACAGGTACAGGTTCAATACTACACAATGATACGCCGAGCGCTGTGATCGTCACAACCTACGACTACATTTGGTCGCTTTTGCATGAAGGGACTGTTGCATGACGGCCGAGCTTGAAACACGCCGCCACATCGCGCTCGCCGCACTGAGGCAACAGCCTTGCTACCTCAGATCATCAAGCCTCCTTCGTGTTCCAGGTAGAGAGTTTCTTGCTGATATTTCCCATGCATTGAACTATTCGTTGCAAGTGATTGTAATTATGTATTTTCCAGTGACCAAGGTGCCGGGTATCTGAGATGGATGAGAGACCCTTGCCCGTCTTTACTTAAACAGGAAATTATTGCTACTGGTGGCAGACTGCGTATCACGTGCTTTGAATGACTAAGCTACGCTCTTCACCCAAACCTGGCTCGCGTGCCAGAAAAGTTTCAACGCCAGATTGGGAGAGCTGCCAGCAGTAACTTCTCCTGTTCGACCGAGACGCCATTCACGTGGCCATCGACCTCGACAAAGGTCTTTTTGGCACGCACGCCGCGTTTCGATCCCGAAATTCACTGCCGGAAAGTCCGCATAAAGTCACCTTACAAGCCAGTCGAACCCCTGAACTGGCATCGACCTCATTCGCAATGGAGGCACGATCCCTTCTCCGGCCTGCGGCCAACCTGCTCGCAAAGCCCACCACCTGCTCCGCGACGTCGCTCACTACTGTTCGCGGACACAAGACCACCGCTCGTACGAAGCGCAGTCTCAAAATCGCACCTCACCCATCTTTTCTACCCGACCGCACCCGTCCCTTCCCTGCCGCCGACTCGATCATCTACAACCCTCCATCCTCACAAGCGACACCACACCACACTCCCTTCCTTTTCCTACCACAGAACGACTCGCGCCGCGATGTCATCCAGCGCATTCGCGCAAACGGCCTCATCCCCGCCGGTGCACAGCCGAATGGACAGCTCGCCCCGGCGATGAACTACCCACGGAGGAGCCCGAAAAGCAACATCGGTCAGAAGGAGGTCGAGGAGATGAAGAGGCTGAGAGAAGAAGACCCCATCACGTGGAGCGTCAACGCTCTCGCGAAGAAGTTTGACTGTTCGACTATTTTCGTCAAGATGGCGGCACCGGCACCGGCAGAGCACACAAAGTGGCTCGCTGAGAAGCTGGAGAGAAGGAAGGCAAGATGGGGTCCTCTGAGGACGCAGGCTCGCGAGGACAGGAAGAGGCGCGAGGAAATGCTCCACAGGGGCGAATTATAACCGGTTGGCGCGCGTTCGGCGACGGCGGCGTGTATTCTATCAACGGACGGAGCTGTGTATGTGTAGGATATATCATGGCATCGAGGTTCGCTCTCGTGCATCGGCTCTAAGCGAACATGTACAATTGTTTCGACAAGATGTCGAAAATAAACAACAAATTCATTTCGGTTTCTCAAAAGCGAATGGTTTCAAGCCCATGTCCATGTTTATGTATTACCAGTTTGCCCAAGTGTGTACCTTGCACGCCAATCGTCATATCATGCTGTCGTGTTGTAAGATTACCACTCACAATCAAGCGAAACTTTTCGAGCCTCGTTGCCGAGAGGCCTTCCTCCTATGATGCATCAAACCGAAAGCGTGCGATGAAGCTCATCGTCAGACGACACCTCGCCCGGTTCGAGGTCCTTCTTCCCTGGCACAACCCTCCAGCACCACCCACACCAACTCCTTTCCAGTCCCTTGACTTCTCTCGACAGAGCTCGCCTACCAGGACCCTTCTCGTCTTCGTACTCGGGCACGCAAGCTCCGACTTTAACCATCACCACAAGCTTCCTCTTCACGACGCCACCTATGCCCTCGATCTCGTGGCGCGCATAACCAGGTCCTAACGACGGTGATGGTGTCCGCTCGTAGCGCAGCTCATTCTCAAGAAAAGATTCGTGCACAGCAGGAGGGGATGGTGTGGGCGAGGTTGATGGTGTATATGTGTCTCGTGCGTCCTCGGCGTCACAGTCGATTTCCTGTTCACGCTCTTTGGCGGCACAGCAGTCGGTTTCGCGGCCACAGATCACGCCACGATCACCATCGCCGATACCAGTGCCTAATCCGCCTAGGACCTCACCGTAATGTGAACGCCAAGTCCATATCCTTTCAGACGAGACGTTAGCATCATGAGAGCATTTATCCGACTCGAAGCACAAGAGCCTACCTCTGGTAATCGTTATCCATCCCTCGGATGCTTCGACCGCAAGGTTGACATAGCCAAACACCTTCCGATGCGCACTTGCATAATGAGCGTTGCACGGCATCAGCGCAGAGAGGCGTGTCTTCATCGAGTGGCGGCTTGGCCAGGTGACCGATCGGTGCTTTCACACAAGCCCTGCATAGACGGCGATGCCGTTCTCGCAGCATCACTGGCGCTGGGGGCTTAATGGTGCAGTTCTGCAAAGCCGTTGATCAGTATACCCGAACAGGACTGGGCATTGAGCGTGTATTTGGGAGCGTACTCGACATATGACATCGCCGCATCTTCTGCAAGGTCCGACCATGTCTCTCGCACAGTTGCCGGATTTGCCAGCATAGTTGCGACCATCCTCCATGTAGTACCAATTACTAGCACGGGCGCGATAACGGAGCGACTCGCCGGGGTCGAGTGGAAGGAGTTCTTTTGAGCATCGCAGTGTAGAGGCGAGGAGGCTATTACGATATTGAAGAAGACCTTCGTGTATGTGGAAAGACGTGCGAGCGACGGCGTCGAGAGTGTTGAGATCAATTTGCTCAACAATGGCGAGTGCAATTCTTTGGTCATTATCAGCAATGGCACGACTGGTGGTATTTGGGACTTTGACTCACGGCCAGCAATTGAAAGCCTCCGTTACGGCATTCCAGACTCTGTCGGGTCGGCTTGCAGCATCTTCGCTGGGTTCCATTTGGCTGGCTGCTCCAGGAGGGAGTTGACCAGGCAGGCGGTCTCTCGCATCAAGAAGATGTTGCTGGAGGTGCGCTCTTATATCACCATGATCGCCATGACTACCATCGTCCCCATCGTCTTCGAGATCAACGAAACGGGCCATCTGGAGCCTTTAAATGGGAATGATGATCATTGCAGGAACGGGGGGCCAAGGTAGCCGAGCGCGTGCTGCGTGGAAGCAAGCGTGGAGCGGTAGTGTGCGTCACGGGGACTGGAAGCACGAGGGAGGGGCGGTGGATGGAGAAATTGGGGATTGGGGACGGTGAAAAGACGGCCAGGGGCTCAGCTAAGACAAATGGATGATGGCATCTATGCAGAGGGAGACGTTAGCTGCAAAATGGCAGGCAACTCAGCCTGTCCACTGGTGGTTGTGAGCAAGGCAAAGCTGCATTGGGCTTCGCGGTGGTGCGGGGCAGTTACAGTCACGAGTCGCAGTTTGGGGGGCCGCCTCCCATTTTAGTGGCCTCTGGCGACATTCAGTGGAGAACTGACGGACTGTAGGGCACCTTTGGTGGAGGTCCGGGGCAGTTGGGCCGGCTTGATCTGATTAGATTGATAAGGAGGGTTGGGGACCCTTTGATCTTGATCGCGCCATGGCGTCGCGCGTCGTGAGGGACTTAGAGGGTCTGTTAGTCATAGTTCCTGGACATCAGTTTCGGCTGAGCAAAAGCGCAAACAAGTTTCTCATGTGATGTTCTTGAACTCCATGTTGCAAGAAGCACAGGATGATGTACAAAACCCAGCTAAACACGCGGTGAAGGAATTTAGGAAGAGCATCGAAATTGCCAGGCGCCCGAACATGGATCTTGGATTCGGTACGCATAAAAGCTGCCCACGATACCCTCATACTCTCACCGCGTACCGAACTAGCCCCTGCCCCAACGCGTCAATTTCTGAGCAAAGGGAGCTGGGGTTGTCGCTCGCCAAGTACTCCACGACTTCTAGTCCCGACAGCACGCAAATGATACTTGCCGTTCCAGACTTGTGAGAAAGCTCATAAACCTTGCGCCCGAGCCTCCCCCGAGACCCGACTCATTCCCGCCCCTTGAAAATTGTCATAGGTCTCATGATGCTCGGATTTCACGCCTGTCCGTCGCTGGCTCTTGACGCGGGGTGATAATTCTTCCCTGGCACGCAATCCGGATTTCGCAATTGCCCGAGCTAGCCCTGGAACTTCAAAACGAGACATTTAGCTTTGTGCGTCTTGTCTGACTGCAGGAAGCCATCGGACACCTTATGTGAAATAGCCGAGGACTATGTCCCATATTCGCTAATGTTGACACAGATATGGTGAGATCAACAACATTATAGCGAGCTCCCTTTTTACTTCGTCTGCTTTTGATATAGTGATTGATCTATACGCTTCAATGGCCGGAGAAGAGCGGCCTTCGTCCCCCAAGTGATTCAAAGCTTTCCGCCAGTCACGGAAGGTCTTTCGGCTCTCAAGTAGAGCATGATCTTCAGGTCGGTGCCAAAATTCGCGAGGCCATGGGAAACCTCGAGAGACGCGAATGAGAACATTTTTTTTTTTTGGATATCGCAGGGTGACATCGACGATATAAGAATCGCATGCCCCTGTTGACATTTCCTTAGCTCGTCAGCTTGGAGCGCATGGTTCAACGTCATAGTGTGGGGGGGGGGGGGGGGGGGGGGGTGACCAACATTTGTGTGGCGACCAATA